>OOFE01049436.1:0-60301 GCA_900323365.1 Monocentris japonica
AGAGTAAAATGTTTGTTGCCTTTAAGGTGATAAACGTGATTGTAATTAGTTATGTTATTTACAATCAAATGCAACAACGGATTTTTTAGAGATTAAAATAATAGTAAAATAAAAAACAGAGTCTACAAACCTTATATACCTTAGCAGGCTAGTGACCAAAGCCTAGGGGTCCTAACTGCAAATCTTTGGTTTTCAGCAACAGAGAACAGTCAACAGCAACTTGTGCATTGACCTCCCGAAAGGCAGTGACTTTGCTGATAAGGTCTTACATGTCTGCAAAATAAACAAGACCGAACACAGTTGAAACCACTTGGTTATATAAATAAATATAGCTGGGTGTAATTGATTACGATACAAAGAAATGTATTTGTCCCAAATGATATGATCAAGTGGGAGGAGAGAATAGATGCATTCCACTCTTGTCCTGAAGAACACACCAAATCGAAAGAGCCCGTGTGTCAAGATAGATAAGAAGCAAACGTTAAGGCTATGTCTGTAATTCTCATACATTTTCTGAAATGACTGAGCAAAATATGTATGTGTGTATGATGAAAGTATGATTAAAGAAGCAGCCCCAAGCTCAAGAGGAACATGTCCCATAGTGTGCCTCTTTGACAAACCTGTTGGTTTGGTGGTGACCCAGTCTGATAGTATACAGGAAGTTTAATCATTCCAATCATGTCTTTCTATTTTCCTGTTCCTTTATGGTCAGAGGGTTAATTGTATTAAAAGAAATATTGTATCCACAATGCTGTATGATTTTCTTTCATTATGTACTTTATTTAAAATTGTCATTTGATTGTCAAACTGTGATGCAGTGTGAGCATGCTGGCCATGTGATGAAGTAGCCAGAAAGATAAGCCACGGCAAATTACACCCAAGATTATGATCATCAGTTGTATTGTCTATTCACAGTATCACAGTATGATTCATATTTTTATAGTCTATTATTTAATTAGTTAATGTTGGACAGGGAATTTAGAACATGTTTGATACTACACAACCCTAAGGATTATAAGAATTAAGGTTACATTTTCAAAAGCTCAATAAACTCCAATGACGCGTAACTTTTGAACTTCTGTTATAGCTAAAGCAAGAGCTGAGTGATTCTCTGCTGGCAACCAGCTTTACATTGTGCTGCCTGTGTTGACTGCACTGCACATTCACTGCTGATATGCAGTAGTGTGATGTTGTAGTGGTTGACTAGTGTGTCACTGTATGGAGTTGAGCTGTTATATGAGCATTGAGTAAAGGATGCTTTGGTATTACTGCCCCAAGGGGAGGAAGGCCTTAGGAGGAAAATGATGCTGAGTGAGAGATATGGATAATGAATCTGAGCTAGACAAAAGGCAGACACGATTTATGATGAAGGAGAAATTAGGAGGAAGGAGTAGATGATGAGGGATGAATTGTCACTCTTCCATTAGCCTGTGGCAAGAATAGTTTCCAGGTTATGGGTTGTCAATGAATGATGTTTATAATATCTCTCAAATTCACCCACATTGTGGTAGGTGCTGGTTTCTTAAACTGTGGGAAGCAAAATGTATCACAGGCATAAATCTGTTGGGTCCCCACATGACAAGAAAATATTTAATGTAATATTTAGTGTATTTAGATGCAGGGCCATTCCTCTGTTAAGGTCTTATTTGTGATATGCAGTTTGAGTCTTCAATAATCCTCTATATATGAACAAACAAAATAATCTGGTATTAAACTGAAAACAACTGACACTCTATGAAACACAAGAGTAAATGGGAAAAGGTGTGCACATGCTTCAGGGTCCCATTTAATCTTGGCATTTCCCTGGCATTTTATTCAGGCTTTTCACACATGGGATAAGAGCTTTTCTAGGTTATTGTAAAACGGATTTGATGTTTACATGCACTTGCTCCGTAAGGGAATACTTAAATGTCCTGTATTCTAACAGGATATTTGTGCATGTAAGCACACTCAAGATATTAAAATGTGCTGGGGTGACGGAGTGAAACTAAATCTTTAATTTGATTCCCTAAAAGCGTTTAAGAGGCCCAGCTTTATTGAATGTATTGAATGAAAAAGGATGTGCTTTTATGTAAATACATTGAAAATTGTAAAAGATAGAAAACTTTCACATATTTTCAGTTTGGTTTATGTTCACGTTTACATGTTCTTTCCCAGCTCAAATGACTTCTATTTTTCTCTTTCAAGAATGAGACAAAGTACAGTTGCCATGGAGTTTCACATCTGTTTCCTGGGTGATTACAGGGTTGAAGTAGCTGGTTAACGTGTGGAAGCCATGGTGTGTGAATGAAACAAGCAAGTTAAGAGGCTATGAAATGCAACTCATTTTTTGTTGTCTGTGTTTCAGCATGGAGACACACATCAGCACATCTTTTCAGCTAGGTTTGCTTTCAGCAAAATGTTGATGTATTCATTCATTTGCCCTTTAACACCTAACGAGTTAGAATAATCCAATGAACCTGGGTAAACTGAAAATTCAGTTCCATAGGAGAATATTAGCCCATAAATAACAAGACTCAGATGTGAGGCAGTCACCCACAGCCCTAGTGGCTGTATGGCTATAAAATTAAGTAAAAGAACAAAAGTATCTGGTTAGTATTTTGTTGATACCATGGACAAAAGCAAACAAAATTGGAGCTTGGAAAAGATAAACTTTTTAATTCAAGCACAAAAACCCACACCAACTCTGGATTACTAAAAGGTCTATCTTGTTACGTTAGATAATACTAGTTACCTCCGGGTACTTAACGTACTGTATGCTAACGTGTTAGCATGTGCACAGGACAGAGAAATCTACCAGACACATGAGCTGATTTTGGTGGTACTCCTGTCGTAACATGTAAGAGGTAAATTGACCAATGAGCCAATGCCAATCCAAAACGTTGTGTAGTCCTTTAAGGTATCGTTAGTTGTCTCAATAGGTATAAGGTTTGCAACAAACCCCTGTTCAGAGTCAGATGCCCTCCAACGCATAGTTGCCAATCATGCACATATATAGTAAAAGTAATAGTTTGATATGATATAATAGTCTTCAGACTGACAATAAAAAAGACTTTTCATCTAAGCCTAAAGAAGAATACTGATCAAAGACTGTCACAATTGTTGTATCATAGATGAATGTGATGCTGTGATGCTGTGATGCCCATTTCAAACTACTGGGGGAGGTCTTGTAATTGTATTTATTCCCAACAGCGTCAGTCATTTTAACCCTTTACGAATCTGCCATGTCTGAATATTCTCACTGGTGGATTTCTCTCCATTGTAGAGATTGCCTGGAAAGGTGGATGAATGACTGAGGAAATCGTGAAGGCCAGAGTCAGAAATAGAATCCACTAAGGTGGAGGAGAAACATTCATCAAGCCAATGGCTGATTGTGAGAAAAGGGAGAGTGCACTTGACCACTGGCGCGTGAAGGCTTTCACCTTGACCAGTACCTGGTCTGGGACTACTTACAGGTCTCACCACACAAGCCCACATACAGACACACACAAACACATGGACATGCATATACTGTACACAGACACCCACACCATCATCAATTTTTCATTTTCATCTGGCATTACAAATGCCACCCTCTAAAACCAATTATCTAGATGTGCATTTATTTACATTAGTACAGCACAGAGCCTCCTGTAGATGCTGCAGTAATTGAATTACATCATTTATGTTGTATGGTGTAAAACAATGTATCACTAAACTGTTTCATGACTCATTCCACAGACCCAGTTCAAAGTTGAAAGTCATATGCTTATATATGTCACACTACTAAAGTATGATGTACTGATGTGAGCTCTCACAAACTGATAAATATTGACTCAATGGTGTCTTCTTAGTCAGTAATTATTAATAAGTAGAATATTGTCTACAGTAGAGTATGACATGTTTATGTGTTTATGATTAAGAGCAATCTCGCTTTGTTTTGTTCTGTGAGCAGAGTGACATTCACATCGTTCAGTCGAGGTCATCCATGTCTTGTCTTTGTTTCTTTGTTTTTGGATGTTGCTAAGCTCTTACTCTCTCTCTCTCACTCTCTTTCTCTCTCACTGCTGTCACTGAAATGTTAAAAAGCTCGCTGTCACTATCACCATAGCAACTGTCATTTCTCTGATGCTTGGACTTGCAGCTGCCTTCTATTCAGGCATCATTGTTGATTGTGCGCGTGTGTGTGCGTGTGTGTGTGTGTATCTATCTCTGTGTCTGTCTGTTTCTCTGTGTGCATTTCCAATCAATGCTTTCCTCATGTTTGTCTCTGTGTTCACATTTCCTTCTGTGCATCTGTCTGTACAGTGCGCTGTGTTGTTCCCTCATTTCTGCAATAACTAAACTATCATAGAAATTATTTTAAGAGTACATCAAAACGTTTTCCACACATTCACCTTAGCTATCAATATTCCCTGACGATTCCTCTGTGATATTTCCTAAATTCAGGAATGCACTGACTACACAACATGGGCTAAGTTGTCTTCCATACCTTTGAAACCTTGTAGACGACCTTGTAAATAGTGGGTACGCTAAGTTAAAATTCCTTATGAGAGCAGTCTCCTTTGGTGTACCAGACCCTATACTGTTTCTATTTATATAACCAGCCAGGGTTTAAATATAGATGCTGAGTCTGGATTCTCTACTTCATCTGAAATGCATGAATAATTGAGAGGGAAAGGAGATGAGGTGGGATTCATTCAGGAGATGGATGGTCCAGGCAAAGACTGTCTGCCCATATTAGTGGCTTACTGATTGGGTTTGTGCTGGACTTAGTGCTGGAGAAGTGAATAAGAGCTGATTACTTAGCTGTTGACCGGGGATCATATGAATATTCCTCCCAGATCCCTCTTTACCATCTTGTTAAGATGTTACTCTACAACACTCCTCCAACAACTAAATAACCACACATTTAAGCTCTAAGTTGATTTTGGTTTCCTTTCTTCTTTAAGCTACCAATAGAATAATTCATTGTTAGATTTGTCTGTTCTGAAAGGCACATAGATCAGCCATGTTCCATGCCAATGTGATTTTCAGACTACTTTGCATTATATGTGCACGTTATTTAAGTAACTGACTCTATATCATCCCATAATGTCTATAGAGACAGGACATGCAGGAGGCACTGCCCATCAATAAGGAAGAGGAGGGGGAAGCAGTTCAGACTTACACATACTAGATATACAGGCTTAATACAGACTTAGAGAGAGTTTAGGCTATGCATTGTGAGATGCAGCAACCTTGGCTGCCAGTTTTAATCTACAGACATGAAAATTTGGATTGAAAAACCTCTTCTGAAGATCCACAAGATGCAAGTCATTCATATGGGCAAGATAGGGTAGGCTGAAATAAATGAGGTTCTACTGCACAAAGGTAGAAGCAGATGTAGGGGAGCATGCTGAGCCACTGTGAATGTGCGTGTGTGTGTGTGTGCATGTGTGTGCGCGTGTGTGTGAGTGTGAGTGTGTGTGTGTGTGTGTGTGTGTGTGTGTTCCAAGCTATCGTGCTGGGGGAAATGTGGAAGACACGGTCTCCTCCCGTCTCCATGGAAACCTCATCTCTTTCGGAGGCAGGGAGGCTGAACCCTTCTACATTCAAAATCAGGAGTAGGAATTATTCCACATTATCTAATGCTCACATTATTAATCTTATGCTATCAATCAATGACAGTAACAGCTTGGATGACTGGTTGAAATAAAAATCAATACCATTTGATGCTTGATAATCCCAATCCAATCAAATGATCTGACAATGTAATGCAAAAGCGTAGCATAACACTAGGCTTGGACCTGGAGGTTATTAATGCAGCACTCATTCCCCTATCAAAAGACAATGGTACATATTGCTTTTATAGCCCAAATTTAGGCCAGACAACCATCGACCATCTTCAGCCAATTGCACTGGTAACCTATAAGGCATGTAAACAGAAAAATAATATATCTCTAGACAGCTGGAGAAGACAGCACAGAGGTGGTTGAAATACAAACAGCAAGCTGGAATAAATAAGAGATAAACCAGACAGAGAACAGGCTTGAGCAGTACAGATGGTTCAAAGCTGGGTGAGCTTTAATTAAGGTACCAAAAGAGGCATAGAAGGAAGGAAGGAGGGAGGGAGGAAAATGGAGAAAGAGAGAAGGAGGGCGGGAGGGAGAGAGTCTGTCAGACTTGCTTTTCACAAGCAGGTCCATGTAGCCACCTCCTGTCGAGCTTCAAGGGGGTTGTCATGGTGACTGTGGCTGGCAGTCCAGGCTGGGAGAGTGTTGCATGGTATCCCAGTGGCCTCGGATGTGGCGGGGGATGATGGGAAAGCTAGGGGTCAGGAGATTTTGATTCTTAGTGATCAGGGAACACCAAGATTCACTCTAAATTCTCATGTACTTGCTCCTTTCTTACATCTCCCCACCCCCTCCTCACAAATACATTTACTTTAATTTACCAAGACCTTTTTAGTCCATGACTATTTGAAGCGTTAGTAAGTGTAAGTTTAAGTGTATTAACTGTTATTATTAGGTATGTCTATATCCCTGTGTGAGTGCTGTGATAGTGGTTCACAGTCAATGGCAGAGGGATTCACAGGAACAAGAGCTTCCATTGCCTGAGCACTCTGGTGACTCTGCTGCTCTTGTTGCTGCTAATGAGAGGGGTGCCAGCCAGAGCACTGGGAGTCTGGGAGTTCCTGTGCTGTCACTTGGGATGCCACCAGACTTTCCATGTGTGGAAACAGAGAACACTTATGCTTAACTTATGCTGCACCTAACCAGGGGTGGCTGAACCAACTGAACAACTGACAGAATCACAACTCAAGATGAATACAACCTCTGTTGGCTAACTGACTGACCCGGCATGAACAGCAGCGGTGCCTTTAAAATGGCCTAACAGGCTTCAGTGGGTTTTTTATGCTTCATTCTTTATTAGGATCGCCATTAGGTGACAAATAGTCTTCCGGAACCACACTCACATTCATACCAGTGGCTTAGAGGTTGATATCTGATTTATAAGTATTACTCTTTCTCTATATAAAAAGTCTATAAAAAAGTGCAAGGTTCAAGGTTCAGTCCTTGTCATAACACGTTACAGTGATATATTACTTTTTCCCAGTACTGAGTGCTGTAACTAGCTACAATTTCATTTTCAGAAATGGCATTATTATTACTAAATGAAAAAATAAATTCAATAAATACAACTTGTAACTTTTTTGTTCCTGTCTGCTAACAATGTTATGATACTAATTAAAGTCCCAAAGGTAGAGGTGTCTTGAGAACAGGATGTGCTTAATGTGTAGCCTATGTATAGTGCCTGAGTGAAGAGGACCGTACTGAGTGGAAATACCCTACACCTATGCAGAAGACTTATTCCATATTCCATATGTGAAATTCTTCGAGTCTATATGTACTTCAAAAGAGAATGTCACAGTCTATTTTAGGGCCGTGTCTGTGTTTGGAGGTTGTTCTTCACACTAATTGTGTCTGGTACATCTTCTCAAACAGCCTACTGAGGCTTCATGTCACCTTGTCCTATAGAGGGTCTGTGTGGATTGTTGTGTTTTGTCTGCTGCGCTGTGTGGCCGTGTGCCAGGAGACACAAATCAGTGTGCTCTGGCTTTGTTTAGTCTCAGTGGCAGCTCATGTCAATCTGGTCACACACACACACACACACACACACACACACACACACACACACACACACACACACTTAATCTCTTTTCTCAGTATTAAGATCTTTCTCTTTAGTTTAGTAGGTCACCAAGAAGCATTTTCTGGAAGTCACTCTTGTTTTTGTCATTCCTGTATTATCTAGTTATAATGTGATCTAACAGAGCAGTATATATCACACACTAGATCATCTAGGGTGTGGCTTCTATGAGCATCGTTTTTGTCTTGTGTGCCCCTGGGTCCACTGTGAGTCTATGAATAGTCTGCAAGGCTGTTGATGCCATTACAATCATGTCTGGAACTCCATTCGACCTTTCCTAAACAGATGTTTGTTTGTAGCCTCCTTCATGTGCAATGAAAGGTTTATCTCAATTTTACAGTGCATAGTTTAATGAAATTAGCACCCTGTGACATTAAACTAGCTGGGAGACAAAGAGATGAAGACAATCAGGCAGAGTAAGAGAGTGTGAAGTGGGAAGTGGGAGGGAGGGCAACAGGGACACAGGCCAGAGGGAACTGTGCAGGGTTTCCTAGTGGAACTTGACCTCATAACCATAATGTTACACAGCAGCACCAGTGTGCCTTCATTAGCAACCTTTTTATAGCATCTCAATCCTATTACCTCTGTCCTTTCCTGCCCTACGCTGTCAAACTCTTCCATAGCTGCAAGCTCGTACAACTCCCACCCTCCTCTACCTTAGTTTGGGATTTGTTTGCAGCCTCCATCCTTATTCTCACTCTTCATGTTGTGGCCCATGAATCCTATTCTCATGACCTTTCACACCGGTTGTTGTTGCATGGACAATCTTATACAAAACGCTGATATTGCTGCAAGTGACCATCGCACACACAAACACATACAGTGGACTCAAGGATTTAGTGTGTACAACTGACTGCCAGCATAATAAATTTCCATTCTGTACAGCACACCAGCTGCTCCACCCCCGGTCCTCATCAGCTCCACCCTCCGGACCCAGCACCTCTCTGCTCTTGAAGTGTTTGATTCAAACAGCAGACTTCCTCCAGGGCTGGGAGAGAAGAGAATAGAGAGAAGAAGATAAACAGATAGGGTCATTATTCATGTCTGCCATGACGCTATGGCAACAGCATACTCCTGCTCTGATTGGTCGTAGATAAGGTTGCCTCTTTGGCCATCACTTTTATTCTTGGGAGTGGATTCAGAATTATTAGGCCGTTGTCAAGGCCTGTACTGTCAATCACCTCTTAACAACCGCTGCTATTGCCCTATTTCTCTTGCTGTCCGTTCACCCATTTCATCCTTAGGATTTATAGGCAACCTTGCATCTTCTGCTCTACGTTGGCCTTTGTACTATTTGTTTAAGTGACTGTGTGTAACCAGTGATGGCTATATGAATGATTTTGGTGTTGATCAAGCTAATCACATTTTCCATATTCCCTGCTACCCTAAAGAATAGGGAGGGAAGAAGGACTGCTTATGTTTCTATGTTGTATGCATTCAAATGCAATCACACTGAAGTCAATAATTCCACATTTACCTATTCTAAATGTTACGTGAGCATCTTATGACTATGTCTTATGCAGGGATGCAGTAGTAATTTCAAAGGTGAGTATGCTGTGACCCCCAATTGGTGATCATCAGGCAAACAGCCATCAATACGAACAAAAATTTGTTATATTTTCACAAAAAAAACATTTTCCTTTAGAAGACCCAGTCCCAATCAGTTTGATAATACTTACAATGATGTATGCTATGAATTTAAGTCATAAAGATTCATGTCAGCCTTTAAAGGTGGGTAAATGTGGTTTTAGGCGGGTTTACCCTCCACTACATCCCTGGTCTTGTATTACATTCTGACCTGAATTGCAGGTCACTTGTATCTTCAGTAGCTCACCTATTCTATCACTTGCTTCACCATATAACCCTTTATCCCCACTGTATCCCCATTCACCTAAACTGTCGCCAAAACAAGCTCTGTATTCCTGCTATTACATGTTACTCATCCTCCGAGTTGTGCTGTATAGTCCTGTGTCAGGCTTTCTGGGAGCCGTTCAGGTTGAAGATAATGAGTTCTGGGTATTGTCCACGAAACAATCCTGTGCATGGTCAGCCAACAGCACCCTCCACAAGAGTGCACTCAGCATGGATTTGTGATAGTCACATAGTAACATTAGATTGATTGTATGCCAGTGTATCACAGCACATGTCACTTTATGATAAATACATACAATTACTGGTTGATTATGCTGCCTCCGTGAATCATCATCACTCTAGTCAGGCAGGGACCCTGCTCTTGTGCTTCAGCATTAATCATTTTGATCTGCTGGATTTGTGCCCCTCAGGCCTGGGATTGAGAAAATCTGATTCTAGCACTTAGAAAACTAAAACTGAAAGCACAAAGGGGATAGCCAATATCTGACATAGATAAGACAAGTTGAAATTTGTTTAAAAAACAAACTATTTGATTCTTTCTATGCCG
Organism: Monocentris japonica; assembly: GCA_900323365.1. Classification (NCBI taxonomy): domain Eukaryota; kingdom Metazoa; phylum Chordata; class Actinopteri; order Trachichthyiformes; family Monocentridae; genus Monocentris; species Monocentris japonica. The sequence continues at coordinate 10,091 of OOFE01049436.1, forward strand.
ATGATCCAATGAAGTAACAAACCCACCTCTGCCCCTGCCCTTTATTTCACTTTGATTTAATTACCCATGTTAGAGTTAGTGTTATGTTGTTTTTTTGCTTTTCCCTTTCTTGTCCTTCTTTTCCTCCCCATGCATGTGTTGCATATTTTTATGTGTGCATACAACCCATATTTAATCTGTGATGTGACACTATTGACTTTATGGATTCCAACAAAGTCTGTCTGAACTTTTACATCCAACTTACTATTGCTGTAGTGCTATCAGTTCTCAAGCATAAACAAAATAATTCGGGGTATTGTTAGAAAACTTTTTCATCTTTTTTATCTTTTCCAATTCATTTTCTGTGGAGCTGTACAGTGCATTGGTGTGATGTCACAGATAACAGGGTAACATATTTCTCATTTTCTGACTATGGTATACAGTACTGGATGTTCACGTGATCAGATCAAACAACCTCAGGGTATAACAATAATATATTTCAGAGCTGAAATCCAATGATTTTCCCCACAATGATCAACATATTCTACCCCATACTGAATGGCTTCAGACCCATTTCCTATGTATCATATCTTTGATGCATCTAAACAGCAATAAAACATGAGTGAGTGAACAACACATTTCGCCACCAGGCATCATCAGGTTCACTCATCCTGACGTAGATTAGCAAACCTGGTGAAGCCTGTGGCAAAACATATTGTTTGCGTTTCAGTGGTCAGTACAATACTTTCATAATTGTATGTACTATTATTACAACTCTCACAGCACCTGAGAACTGAGAAGAGTACTGCTGTGCACAGAGCATCTACAGCCTGTGGCATCTACAGTGATGTTCCCCTTAAACAAAATGAATCTGGCTGGGGACACTCTAGCGTAGGCTTTTTAACTGTCAGAACTGAGCCCATAGCCAACTTGTTGGCATGATACGTAGAGCATATACAACCTGTAGCAATACAGACATCCAAGATTTATTTCATTATGGTAATTACATAAAGTTCATATATTATATTAATTCAGGTATTAGATAAAGTTACCACTGTCTTAAGAACCACAGGCCATAATGAATGAATTCATAATGACTTTTAAAATAATATAGGCATGTATTCAGAAACATTGGGTTATATGCTTTCACTGACCCTACTATAACTTGACTATACTCATCTATGTGGCTTTATATGTAAGTTAGATCTCCCATCTTACTGGTTCTCAGGTCCCTTTACAGTTTTGCTTCTATTACAGGCCAGATTTGTTGTTTTGCTTGCTAACCATTATCTTTCACTCAGGTACTCACTTATGTGTGGAGAAGAACTTTGATAAGTGGGCCATGAATTAATAACTGTTCTAAGTCGATCCCCGTCCGTTAGCGCTCAGCCAATCACATACTTAGTCAGTCGGTTTATTGAAGGTTTGATTACAGGGTATCAAAACCCTTTGATTAACAATAAAACTGGGTATGCATGTATTTTACTTTATCATGGGGTTTGTTGGTCTTCATTGAATAAGAAATTCAGGCTTAAGTATATATCTGATTCAAAGTTATTCTCTATGTTTCTGTGTGTCCTGTAATCCTTATTAATAGTATTTATGTAATTTATCTTTCAGATCCTGGCCATCATCTCTATCCTCTTCATCGTGCTTTCCACCATTGCCTTGTCTCTGAACACCCTTCCAGAGCTGCAGGGGACAGATGAGTTTGGCCAGTCCACAGACAACCCACAACTGGCCCATGTGGAGGCTGTGTGCATTGCCTGGTTTACCATGGAATACCTGCTCCGCTTCCTCTCCTCCCCCAACAAGTGGAAGTTCTTTAAGGGTCCTCTGAATGTCATTGACCTTCTGGCCATCCTGCCCTACTACGTCACCATCTTCCTGACTGAATCCAACAAGAGTGTGCTGCAATTCCAGAACGTCCGCCGCGTGGTTCAGATCTTCCGGATCATGCGTATCTTGCGTATTCTGAAGCTGGCTCGTCACTCCACAGGTCTCCAGTCTCTGGGCTTCACCCTGAGGAGGAGCTACAATGAACTGGGTCTGCTCATCCTATTCCTGGCCATGGGCATCATGATTTTCTCCAGTCTGGTCTTCTTTGCTGAGAAGGATGAGGATGACACCAAGTTCAAAAGCATTCCAGCTTCCTTCTGGTGGGCTACTATTACTATGACCACAGTAGGCTATGGAGACATTTACCCAAAAACGCTACTGGGAAAGATAGTGGGGGGTCTATGCTGCATAGCTGGAGTACTGGTGATAGCCCTACCTATTCCCATTATTGTGAATAACTTCTCTGAGTTCTACAAAGAGCAAAAGAGGCAGGAAAAAGCCATCAAAAGAAGGGAGGCCCTGGAGAGGGCTAAGAGAAATGGTAGCATTGTCTCTATGAACATGAAAGATGCATTTGCCCGCAGTGTGGAGCTCATGGATGTAATGGTGGAAAAAAATGGAGAAAACATGGGGAAGAAGAAGGTGCATGATAATCATGTGTCTCCCAGCCTCCAGAAAACAACACCCAAACAAACAACATCAGAGGCCAGCCCCACCAAGACCCTAGAACCCAGCTTCCGAGAGACAGCCAGGGCCTCTAGCCCTCAGCACCTCAGTGCACAGAAACTGGAGGAGATGTACAACAAGATGGCCAAGACCCAGTCACAACCCGACCTCATCAGCAAAGACAAAGAGCCGGTGTCCAAAGCAGTTAGACAGACAACGGAGTTTGAGATGAGAAGCATCCCCACTGAAGCCATCTCAAGTACAGTGGAGGCAGTGACAGATATGAAGAGCATGTCCAGTATTGACAGTTTCATTAGCTGTGCCACTGACTTTCCTGAGAGCTCCCGCTATTCCCACAGTCCCGTCAGCAACGTGCCAGGGAGGGTCAGCACCAACCCCAGCCTGGAGACTACCCTGGAAAATGAGCATGAGGGATCCCACAGCACCACTACACCCCTGACAGGACCAGCCTCCAAGCAAGGCCAGTATTCTGACAGCCCCAGGGGCCTGCGCTTCAGCAACCCACTCAAAAGCCACTCGCTCAAGGTCAACTTCAAAGGTGGGGAGGCAGGCTTCCCCTCCTCTCCCTCTTCAGGACGGGGGGGTTCAGGGATGGGGGCCTCAGATAGCTCCTCACTCCAAAGCCCTGAGGTGTCTGTCTACACAACTGCCAGCAGCAGGACACCCACCAAAAGCCCTGAGAATTTGCTGCCCAGCATCTTCACATTCCATGATGCATCTGTCAGTAAGTTCATTGACGCTGACACAGATGAGGAGGAGCACCTACATGATGGTTCAGGCATCAACCCCTCCCAAAGACTCTTGGAAAATGTCAGCCCTAAATTTGGCCCTCAATCCAGCTACCAGCAAAGATCCAACCATATGGAGGGCCTTCAGAGGAGGCTGGGGAACAGGATGCTGCCATTAGAGGGGCAGGAGAACCATGTGGCTCAGGAACTGCAGCTACTTCAGGGAGAGAAGAGTCACTCTAACAAATAAAATAACTATAAGTGAGACCAGGGAAGAAACAGACAAGTGAGGAGGAACCAGAGGAGTGGAGAGCAAATGAGAAACACCCTAACCCTAAATTAAACAAAATCAAAAATCAATATAATATAACAATATAAATGGCACTAAAAATGCTTCTTTGCAGAAACATTTGAAGAATTTCAATGCATAATATTGATCACAGAAAAATAGTTGTGGAACAAGGGAAAATGTTTTTTGTCTGTTCTCAAACTTTTTCCTATCAAGGAGCCCCAAATAAATGCTCACTTAGCTGAGGAGCCTGATCTAAGGAAAAAATATATATAAAAAATTGCTTAGGAATGCCCATCTGAGAAGATTCTGCTATTTTTAGATTTTATTTAGCACAGATTACTGTCTAGTGATAACAGTACAGAGATGGAAAGCCATGAATAGAAAACCCATTTTTTCAATATTAATATTACAGTATATCATTTTCTGACAGCCAATGATCCTTGACAGACCCCCTAGGACACTCTCAAGGATCACAGGGGGTCCCTGGATACCACTTTGAGAGCCATTGGCATACAGGGCACTGCCACTGAGGGCATTGAAACATGGCACTGCAAACTGGGAGAAACAATTCAACTGAGAGACAATTCAAAAGAGTACATTGCAGTGTGAAGGAGGGGCATACATTTTTCTATAAATTCTGGTTGCACAGTGTATAATTATGGCATTACTGAGACAAAAATGTGTTGGGAAAAATGTATCTTTTACTTCCTATTACTTTCTTCCTCAAAACTGGCCTTAGTTTATGTATTGGCACCCATGTTTTATGTTTGTATGTGTGTGTGTGTGTGTTAGTGTGTGTTAGTGTGTGTATGTGGGTGTGTGTGCGCGTGTATGTGTGTGTGTGAGAGAGAGAGAGAGAGAGAGAGTGCATATAAGTGTGTGCAATAATTAACTTTCATATATATTCATAGCTATATATTGTTCTTGGTGTTTTGTCTTCATTGTGAGTTTGAGGAGAATCATGTGTTTCAGTCCTTTGTGTTCAAGAAGAGTATAGTGTCTTGCTCATCATTATTTTCCGCTGCAGAGAGTATATTTAGAGAATACAGAGAGGCACTGTGAGGCTGTATCCATTGATTTCCCTCCTGTTCTCATTGTGCCCAATCGCTGGCATGAGAGAGCACCTTAACATGATGATTATTTTTAATATGAACACAGAAAACTCTTTATTTTTGTTTGTTTACTTATTTTGTTTGTTTCTAATTGTTTGTGTGTCCCTCAGACTGGTGATGTGAATCTGGAGAAAATCAAAAAGTCTTGTACTATTATTTTGAAACTTTGTGTTCAGAGGAGTCATCATTCCTATTGTAGCTGATAAACTGAATGTGTGCTTCATATCAAATGACAGTGCTTATGGGCATCATTTTAGCTGGAAAGGCAGCATTGAAAATCACAGAGATTTTCTATGTTGAACTTCCACATTTGTAGGAGTGTGAATATTGTACATGCATAATAACAAAAGTAGGATATTACAAAAATACACATTTATTATACAAGGTAAAGGAAATAATGAAAATGTAAATTTATATTTTTAAGATATTTTCTAAAGAATGGACTCTTAGATGAATATATTGTGCTAATCTGATAGTTTTGCATTTCACTATATGTACTGCATTATTTTGATGGAGTTGCATTTATTAGACAGTATAGTAGATACATTTGTATTGTTTGCTACTGTCTCCCTGTAAATGTCTGGCCCTCTCTCCTTTGTGCAATGTGAGGAACCAAAGAGTTTTTCTTTCTGATGACTGGTACTGATTCTAGTGAGGGTTATTGATCTATCGCAAAATGCAATGAATTCAAACATTAGATTTCAACATAAATTTCTAAACGGCAGAATCTGATATATTTCAGGGAGCCATTTTTCACATTCACTACAAATTTGAGGTAAGCAGTAAGCTGGAGAGACAGATAAGAGGACTGCTGTCTGAAGAGAGTTGTTGAGTGAGGATGTAAGAAGGGAGAAGGAACGAAGAGAGAACACAGCACTTTGTTTTCATCCATTTCGTAAGCTAATTCGATTATTTACACACTGTGCGTCATGGCAAGTTGTCCGCTTCCAGAAAAATGAAAATATTATGTTCATATGAGTTCACTTGAAATTTCTTACAAGCATGAACCCAGCTCGGAGCTACAGATAGTCACTCATGCACACAAACAGCATGGAGGTACCTTGTATCTGTAGGCCATTTTAGTTCAACAAAATAACCAGTATGTCCTCATGCATTCTGCTGTCAGTTGCTAGCACCTGATTCCAAACATGCAACCTATCTGGGAGTTGATCATCAGGCACCCTCATGCTCTTTGTAACATGAAAGGTATATATCATGCAAGCATGCTGCAGACCATCCATTTTCAGTAATGGAAACTAGAACTATTTACTCTGTATGGCTGTTTTCCATTGCTGCAATCATTCTACATGAAATGAGATAAATATTTCTGTGCCTTTGCTTTTAACAAACGCCTGCCCCGCACAACGCATCTGTCACTGTGGCGTCTGTTTAATGGAGCCCAAATGACAATTAAACAAACTGTATAGCAAATACACACAGAGAACTGGGTCACCATCCTGTCAGACTGATATATTAGATCTCTCTCTCTGTCTCTCTCTCTTTCTCCATGTCTTTCTCACGCACTTACACTTTCATGCATCATACATTTTCATGAAACAGAACCCAATCCACAAAAACAAACAGGTGCAGATTCAGTAGAGTGAACAACACTGTTTCCATGGTGATAGTTGAGATGACTAGATGGCTCACATTTGGCGCAAGCAAGTAGCCTAATGTGTGAAGAACTGGATCGCCATGCTGTCAGACTGCTATGTTATCACTTTCTTTCACCCTCCTTCTCTTTCACACACACACACACTCACACACACACACACACCTCAGCAAAGAACAAAACAACAGATCGATAGAGCCTGACTACAACAAAGTCAGCTACTACATACGCCCCGATACTAAGGTGTAGCTGCTATATTCACTTCAGCTGCCTGTTCTGGTGGCGTGAGTGAGTGTGTAATGTGAATGGAATAGGAACAAGGGGTGGGCTGCTGTGTGTGAGAGAGAGCAGTGCGGCAGAGCTGCAGGCCTGATTACCATTGACATTTCTGTAGCACTACTCCTTCACCTCATGTACAACTTCAGCCCACACTCTAGCATATGATCAGGTCAATGTCAAGGAACTCTTACAAAAACAAAATGAGCAATTAAAATGGTGTTTTTGTTAAATCAAAAGGTATTTCTTTCTCTTGTAATCTTACACTCCCTTTTGGGCAAGAAAATGGCCACCATACGCTGTCAGTGTGCACGTGAATGGAACTAAATTATGTAGCTATGCACACATATATTCCATTGAAAGGACTGTCCTTATGCTTGAGTTTTTAGCGTAGAATGACAGTGCAAAAAAGGTAGTCGGGTTAAGGCATCATTTTAGGATGTGTTCATTTCTGTGATTCTATAAATATCAGTCTGGGCATGCAAAGAGGGATCAGGCTAGCAGGAAAAGGCTCAGTTACACCGATGTCTTTGTCAGATGGTGTCTGAGGAGCAAACTTTGTAACAAAAGAGTCTTGCAGAGGAGAGGTAAGGAGGCTATTCAATTTACAGGAAACAATATAAACGGCCATGAGTGTGCTGGATTTGTTACAAACACAACACAGAACCATAACAGGGTGTGCATTGCATAGAACGGTAATGAGGTCAAAATGTCAAAATGAAAAATGTTCATATATTGTTTATTAAAGGCGTTAGAGAAAGATAAAGGACTGTCAAGATAGGAAAGGAGGATGTGTTAAGAGTGAAGATTAATGAGCATTCATCACACAACAGTCAGATACGTAGTTAAATACAAACGTATGGGAAATCTTTGGCATCAAGCCTCTTATTATAGTGGACATATTTCCATGCAAAGCCATAATATATTTAAATGGTTGGAACTCCTTTCTCTGTTAGATATGAATATTAACGTTGATGTCCTTTTTTCTTTTTATATTCCTTTTTCTTTTTACTTAATTGCACTTAATTGATTTGTCTGAATTAAATCCTCTGGTGTCTAGTGACCAAACAAATAACAACGTCAACATACAATGCTACGTAGTGGTTCTAATTCAATTTATAAAAGCACAAAGTCTAACCATTTTCTTTAAGCACAATATACAACACAAGCAGATTAAGCCAAATACAGACACCGTATTTGATCTCCAGAATCTTCCCCCTCTTTTTCAGGGAAATAATCACCTCTGTTCAACTCACACGGAAACTGTATGCTGCCCTATCTCTCTGTCTGGGGAATTGTTTGTTTTGTAAAATTTCATACTTTGTACCAGTTGACTTTGCAGAATATTATCTTTGTGGTTCCCTCTTGTTCAACACATGTAGCGTTACTAAACTGTGACACACAGAACTTGTAAATATCATGTAAAAAGCTATAAGAAAATGTCTATGATCATTTTGAAGCAATTTTCTCCCTTTATTGACTGATGCTTAATAAAAGACAATAATTCAGCATTGGTCCTATAAGCCTCACTTGTTATGAACTGGAATATTTTCTTATCAAACCACCACATAAAACAGGAAAGTTCTGCACCAGTTATTGTAGAGAGGTGCAGTGTGTTTAGTGGGATGAGACTGCATTTTCTATACAACAGCGCCCCCCAGTGTTATGATCTAATACAACATATAAAATGCTCAATCACTGACTTTCATTGTAACCTACCATTTTGAAGGAATTCTCCGTTATGCTGAAGATAAAAGAGGAAAAACAGTTAGTATTGGAAGAGGGATATCACTGTCTTGTTTGGGATACAAGGAGAATATCACTCAATTTAAGTATTTATAGGCCCTTATGCAATCCCTACAGTCTAGGACAGTTTCACAAACTGGGTTTCAGGGATCCCCAGGGATCCTTGAGGGGCCCCATCGAAATGAGAAACAGTTTAATTTCACTAATTTACTATTTAATTGAGCTATTTTCATTATTTTACTCACTAAGCGTTAGCACAATGAGAAAATACACAAGGAAGACTGTTTCCCTCTCCACACTGTTGTTACCTCCCCACCTACAGTGTAGACAGTATAACTCTGTATCAAGTCAAACCTTACAATAAAATAATCTCAGATGGGGTCCTTGAGACAAAGTCTTATCAAATCATTTTAAAGATTCACAACTGTCTTACAACTGTAAGACAGAGATTTAGTAGAAGCTTATAGAAATGCTCTTGTCAATGTCATTCACAGCTTTAGGCGTGTCCCTGGATAAAAATAGTCTTTACTACACTGCAATGGGGAGCAATCTTTTCACAGCAACCACTTCACACTTTACCACTAAGGTATGGTAGAACTGGGAGAATTAAATATAAAATATATTTTCTATAGAAAATACTGTAAGTGATTTGTCAACAACTTAGGTCTATATGAAGAATGCAAAATATTATGGATTTGTGCTCGCGTGACAAACAGTTTATCACTTTAAGATTACTCTGAGTCGGCTAATCCTCTTTACATCATATGGGAATGGGAATAGCTTTAGCTTGAAAGGAATGCCTGCTTGAAATGTGACTTGTGATGATCCCAATTGAACTGATGTCTCATCCACATTGAATCATGAAGTGGTTTGAGTTTTTTTTTAGTTTGAGTCTTTTCTCCGGATGTTTCCCCGCAGTATTTGGGCATTTTGAGGAAATAGAAGAACTGGTTGATGAAATCAACTTTATTTGGCACTAACACACATACATAACATACAGGCCTGCTAATCTGTGATGATTTAAAACGCTTTCTGATCCAACGGCAATGCGTAATAAGGAGGCTGTGTTGGGTCTCTTGACTCCAGAAAAGAGAGACTTGTGTGTTGTCCTAATCCCTGCTTTAGATTTACTCCGTCACTATTTATGAATTATCAGACAAAGGGATTTCTATGGGTGGCCACCATCCTAATCCGGTGCACACAAGTTATATAAAATAGCCATCCAACCCCACGTCACATGGGAAAACAACAAATGCCCCAAAGCTTGGCGCTGTGCTTGTGTGGCTTCACTTCTCTTAGAAGCGGCGCACGAGGCCCCGGTAGTAGACTGAAGCATCATGATTATTATAGTGGACCTGCTGCTGATGCTCATCGACTTAACCTACTCCATCCTGAGTGCCATCGTCCAGACTTTCCTTCGGCCACGGTTGAAGTGCATTGACGGTGAGCTTTGTCTGATCACAGGGGCCGGGGGTGCGCTGGGTCGGCTGTTCGCCCTGGAGTTCGCCAAAGAGGGTGCGCGGTTGGTGCTCTGGGACTGCAACGCTGCTGCCAACGAGAAGACCGCCAAGCTCGCTCGCGAACTGGGTGCCAAGGTGTATACGCATACGGTCGACGTCTCCCGTCGTCAGAGCATATATGAGGCAGCGGAGAGGGTGAGGGTCGAGGTCGGGGATGTTACCATACTGGTCAACAACGCAGGGGTGGTAGCGGGCCGGCGGCTGCTTGAGTGCCCTGACGAGCTTTTGGAGAGGACTCTTCTGGTGAACTGCCACGCGCTCTTTTGGGTGAGAATGAAATTAAATGAAATGAAAATGACAAAACGCTTGAAACAAACACCAGCTGTGCTAGACACGAGGGGGGTAAAATCAAAGCTGACAGTCTGACATGAATTACGTAAGACCTATTCACTGTGGACCTACACGTTAGCTTGGCTTGAGCCGGTAGTGTGTTTGCTCACTGACGCGTGAAGGGCTGGGGCGAACGAGCTGGTACGTCACCGAAGGGCTTTCCTTGTGAGTGCATTGTGTCTAGTGGGTTATAAAAGCAGTTGCAGATGACAGCCTTGTCCACTGAGCCCTACAATACAATGAGCCCACCAGTTAAGAAAGCATGTGATTCTGCTCAAGATCCTCTTAGTGTAACCTCAGCCCCATGCTCAAAGAATGAAAGGATAACCTCACTTGCACAAAACATCAACGACACACTCTTAGTCATGTATTTTCGTTGTGACAGACCCTTCTCACACTCAAAATGTACCTGACACAAAGGCGTCCTACCCCGTCCTGATTTTCTATTGATGGATCTGAAAACTGCTTTTCAAATCCAACAGATGACAAAGGCCTTTCTGCCTCAGATGAAAGCAAAGAACCACGGCCACTTTGTAACCATTGCCAGCGCTCTTGGGCTGTTCAGCACTGCATGTGTAGAGGTTTGAACTTTTATTCACACACAAACTAAATGGACACACGCTGGAACAATCACAAATATCTTGATGGTATATAATATACATCAACTTATTGGACAACTTGTACACTGCTGATATTTACTTTCTCCTCCAGGATTACTGTGCCAGTAAATTTGGAGCTGTTGGGTTCCACGAGTCACTGACCCACGATTTGCAAGCAGAAGACCTGGATGGCATCAAAACCACTTTAGTCTGCCCTTATATTGTAGACACAGGCATGTTTGCAGGTTGTGAGATTAGGTGAGACAGCATCATTGACCACTTCAGCTTTTTATTGGTGACATTGAACCAAAAGTACTATGTTCCTTTGCCTTTTGTCTGATATGGACCAGGAAAGAGCTTCGGAGTGTAATTCCACCCCTGGATCCCCTTTACACTGTACAGCAGTCCATGAAGGCCATCTTAGGAGAGCAGCAAATGATTTGCATTCCTCGCCTAATGTACATCCCCTTCCTTACACGAGCGTAAGTATTGTTCGTTATTTAACTGATCAGATGATTTATCAACCACTGTTCAGTATCAGCAGAGGGGGAAACCCATGTCACATAATGGATTCAAATAGTGTGTATTTACAGTAACGCATTGGTACAAAGACAATAGTGTGGTACTTCCAAGTGTTTTGTTTCTTTCTCTAGACTGCTGCCTTGGGAGGCAAATGTTGCAACTTATCGCTTCATGGGAGGTGACAAATGCATGCTGCCCTTCATCAAGAATGTTGAACAGAAGAATTCCAATGGCCATGTCAAACCCTCCTAAGACCTGCCAGTTAGTCTTAAAACCATTTTATCTAATGGACCAATGCACACACACCAAAGGCTCAGTTGTGATCTTCCTAACACTGCAAAATCAGTTATCTGAAGAGAGTGCCCATATCTGCACCCATTAGTTTTTCTTGGCCTGCAGTGATAGCTGTATCCATAGTATTTCATGTTGAGTATTTCTGCATACACATTGGGTCAGTTCTAGTTTTACATGAACTATGCTTTACCATAATGGGGCCTGGTGGGCCATGGGTTATTTTAGGATATGAAAAAGGCCTTTAATGCAAACCAGTATCTACTCATGAAGTACAGAGGCCGACTTCCAAATATGAAAAAGAAACCAGTCTGTTATACATGAACAAATTCAAAATGGGCTTTGTTGATAGCGCGCGCGAGACTGAAATGACAGGGTTCTTCTATACAAGTGCGTCTTTATTCACATTAACAGACAGTGCAGAAACGAAGAACAGACATAAAACAAATCTACAAGTAACAGGCAACAGAAAAACATGAAGCATTATGGTTGTGTCACAAAGACTACAGTAAAAAGGAATTTGAACATACAAAAAAAGCACAAAGACAAAAGAAAATAATCAGTGTGATCAGTGTTCCAGAATACTGTTGAGACTTATTTCAGTTGGTCATTGAAATAAACAAACTGGCAGACATATTTGTTATATCAGAGCAGATCCAAATCCTGGTTGAAGCTAGCCTCTTTACTTGCCATTACCACAAAGCAAGCAAAGAACCCAAGCACAAAAAAGTTAATCAATGAAGTAAACTCAGTCATGTCTTTACACTCCAAATTAAAAACCCTTAAAAAAATCCCATCAGAGGAGAACATCCTAAATCGAAGCAGAATAGCCATATCCCTGATGAATCCATCCTAACCGTCACAAGTCAAACCAAATCTGTAAATACTTAAGTTCAGCTGAAGCAGGTCTCTAGTGTCCTCTGCAGCCCACAGGTCTCTAGTGGACACTGCGGCCACTCCTGCAGTGTATTACGGTCTCCTTACAGGTTTAAGTGAAGGTTATATCAAACTAAACTAACTGCACAGTGGCTGCCTGCAGGTAACCCTGCAGGAACTGTAGGGCATCCGCATTCAGACTGGTACTCAGCATTGAGGGAACCTGCAATAAAAGGAAACAAGATGAGAATCACCGATCTGCTGTCCGCAAGATCCCATCATCTGTGGCCTGGCACAGTGCCTTTCTGCTGGGCAACAAACTTGACATATACATGTATGGTATACATGTTCTTATACTAAATGAAACTACTATATATTGACCTTATTAAAAAAAAAAATATTGAGTAAACAATGAGTCACTCAATATGTCCATCGAATAGAAAGGTAGCAGCTGCCACTCACACGCAGCAAATTGTGAAATGCAGGTTGGTTGGCCTACATCAAGCTGAGGACCATCGTAGAGTTAGTCTTGTGCAAAGTTTCTTTACTTTTTGTAAAGAAAAATTAGCAAGCGTATGAGGACGCCACCCACCCAGCCAGCCAGCCAGCCACCCAGCCACCCACACACACAGTGTGGGAGACCTGGGTTCAATTCCCAGGAAGGGAAGGTTTTTTTGACATTTATGTTTTTTAAGATTCAAGTCCATTGCTATACATTGTCCCACACTAACTAGGTATAAGAAAGGTTAATGAGGCCAATTTGATATTTTTATGAAATATAAATATATGATTAATCTTGTTTCAGTGAATCTCTTAGTTACATTGTGCAGGTGAAGCAGTTTTGTATTTAAAGAACTAGGCTATAAAGTTCCCTTTTGCACATTTCACTAAACAAGAAAGTAATCATTTGCAAAACACATGGACCAATAAATTGATACCACTGGTTATCTTTAAAAAGGTACTCAGGGTCATTGCTAGTTGCTTGTTTTGTCTTGGCTACACATTTCCCACATATCCAAACATACCCGTCCTGGACAGGCAGTAGAAAGCTTGTGGAGGGACTGGGCCAGCAGGATCTTGGGATTGCCAACAGCCTCTCCGATGGGGTCATGCTCCTTCTTCCCTGCGAAGGCCAGCTGGGAGAAAGCAGTCTGATAGCCTGGTGTGTCCTCAATGTCAATGAAGTGCTCATCATCCGGGATGCTGTCATCTTCTGGCAACTCAAAGAAGCCAATAAGGGCCTGGAGCAGTGGGGTCCTGAACGAACATGAAACCCAAATGACTGACCTTAATTTAACTTCCAGAATAACCAATAATTGGCAACTCAACACACACAGAGTATTTCTACTATATGCAGTACTGGCAACTCAATTAACTCATTCATACACATTTATAAGTGAACCATGTCTGTACAATGTAATCTGAGCAAGAAAATAAATAAATAAATAAATAAATAGCTGCGGCTGTGATAAAATCAAGTAATTCAAGGTAATCTGATGTTGACACTTGGACTGACTAACTTATGAACTGAGCAAGTTTCATAACCCTTGAATCCAATCAAGCTCCATGGGTTTCACTGAATATTTAAGGGCCCTCAATATGAAAATAGGGTTGTTTTCCTTGTTGATGCAAGTTGTTCCGTCTGATAGTAACATCCTCACTACATAACAAAGGAAAGGAGAAATTAAAAAGTTGCGTTTGCTTTAGGCTGATCTCTCACCAGAGTTTGGTGTACTCTGTGTCCATCATTGCAGGACATTCAGTAAGGACTTTTGTAATGCCAACAGCACAGATCTTCTTTTCAACTGCACCAGACACCTTCTGGACCTCTGGAATGACTATTTTCTCCAGGACCATACCGAACATTCTGCAACACAAAATTAACAGAACTAACACATTTGTCCACTGCTCCTCCACATTGAGACGACATGAGGGACTACATCTCCCAGCTGGTCTGGGAGTGGAGCCCCAGGAGGAGCTGGAAGAAGCTGGGGAGAAGGACGTCTGGGCTGCTTTGCTTGCCTAACTCAAAAACAAAATTAAGCCTGAGAATCTTAAGTTAAAAATCTTCACACTACAAGTAGTTATGTTTTTGAATTTCCATAGTTCATCCAGAGCCCCTTCATTTGACAGAAAATTCAGCTCAAACATTAATACTGATGTCAAGTGTTTAGAGATATGACTTGCTAAGCACTTTCAATGTTAATAGTCGCTGGGCTGAATTAAATGCTGCTTAGTGTCACTGAGAGCAAAAGCAGGTGGCCTGATCTTACATATCTAATACCACGTACCATGTATATCACACATAAGACAGAGGGAGCACTTTGATTTTCACATTTTGAGAATCTCAGATGACTTAAATGCAAAAATTGAAATTTTCTATAAACAGCCATTTATAACACAACATAAAAATCTGCCATTCCATTTCAAGCAAATAAGTGATTCATGGTAATGGTAGAACTGGCCAATCAAATCAAAAGGGACAGCCAACTTAAGCTTTTGTGCGGAAAGACTGATAAAAGTTGCCAAGCTCCCCTTGTGGCTCAAAAGCCACACTCATGGATGAACACAGTAAATAATTCTGTTTACTGTCAACATTTTGTGCTTTCCACTGAAAAGGCACTTACTTGGGCTGGATGCTGTCAAAAATCTCCTGAAGTGCAATAGCGCCATATTTGACACAATAGAGGTTGATAAACACCAAGAAACCTGTAGGAAAGAGAAGGACCTGTGAGTATCTAAGCATCGCCAGCAGTAAAACCCAACATAAAAAGATTAGCGTAAATAATAAAACTAGTGATAATAAAATGCGATAAAAAAAATCCATGTTACTGGCTGATATTATGTTTGCTGTCATAATTTGCAGGAAGTTTTTGAACTGAATATGAATGTAGGTACTGTGATGGCTGCACTCACTCTTGATGAACTTGGTGGTTTTGGAGCTTTGTAGCCTCTGGAAGAGCAAAATGAAGATCTGTTTCCTATACTGAGTGATAGATTCTCTGACAACAAAAAAGTCAACAGAATGAGAGACATGATTTAACCCAAGCAGTTTCACCAGGCTCTGTATTTCATTGATTTTCCATTAAGCAGACCTCTGTAATTGACTTACGGGGGCATATGTTCTATGATGCTGTTGAGAAGGTAGAAACCTTGGTGGTCATTGGCCTTGGAGGCAATAAGCTTTTGGAAGACTCCTAGCAAGCCAGGCTGAGAGAAGAAAAGGAGACCAAGGTAAGACCCAAGAATCAAAGTTCTGGTCACATGTAATCAAGAAAATAGTGCAAGAAGAATCATTGTCATCAACTATAGATGAGTAAAACCTCACCATCTTGTCTGCCACACACCCACACCTATCACTTACTATTTTATCTGCGGCAGAGCTGGCAATGTTGGCACCTCCCTTCTGTAGGTAGGCCTGGAGCAGGCGCACCAGAGGGGGGATGTTTCCTGTCCGCTCCCAAAGCGCAGGTTGCAGCAGGTGAGGGAACAAAGCCATGTAAGAGGAGGGAATGGAGCTGGAGTGGATCTCCAGGAGGAGAGACATCACCTGGAACACGTATGGAACAAATTCTGCAAAAGAGGACAAGTGGAATATGAGTGGAACAGCCACTTATCAGCACACTTTCCAGCTTATCAACACATCTACACACAAAAGAAACTTTTATATACAAACTGACACACCCTGGACATCACTCTGAAGAATTTCAGTGAAGACAGGGAAGAGGGCCTCCTCAAAGCTGCTGACAGTGGTGGGGTTGGCCTTGCAGGTGATCCGGATGGACAGGCACAGAGACTCAAACAGGTAGTGGTTAAAGTGTGGTTTGCTGGGATTCTGAAAATGGGTGACAGACATGAGAATAGTTGACATTACATCCTAAACACACAACTATCCCAGTTCATGTATCTGCATTGACAGAGGTATATAAATAATATCAAACTGTGGGTCACCTTGCTGACTAGGAGGAGCTTGTGAGTGAGCTGGCCAATCAGAGTAGGAATGTAGGGAACAATAGTTTCTTGCAGGAGGGAGAAGCTGCGCATGATGGCTTTAAATGGAGAAGAAAAAACAAACAATAGGATTCATTAAAACAACTTCAGTTTGTCTGCAATTGACTGGTGGCCATTTAGGGGTTTCACCTGACATTCAGGTTTAAGCATCTACCTTTCATGATGTATTCATTTTCTGAAGAACCAGGAAGAGCCAGTGCCTTGAACAAATTGTTGAGGAGCTGTTCAGTAAAGGGTGCCATCTCTGCTGAAGTGATACTGCAAAACACAGGGAGGATTATCCACTAAAATGCAGTTTACAGTTACTATACATTAGCCATGGAGATTACCAACAGTGAGGATATTTTGTGTAAGAGGCCAAGTAACACTGCCCAGCATTATGTAGGGGTATTTTTAAATGGCGTGCAGCTTTCACATTAATTAAATGCACGATTCAACTTATCAAACAAATAATCCAATGACAAAGTTAGTTTCGGACATTTAGTTCAAACAACGCATGGACTGCTTAATAGGCTATGAAAGTATGCACTTGAAGCAGCATGACTGTCAAGAGAACAAGAGGCCAAAGTAAGCCAAATTACAACAACATGCTGCAACATGTGGCAGTCATAGGCAGTCACAATAGGGAATTACATCTTTCAACATTTATTGCTGTTGTGTGATTGCCTTGTCTCCCTTGTCTACCTTTCAGCATCACCGTGACATTATGTAACCACTTAACTTACTCAAACATCACTAATGAACGGACAAATATGAATTGAGGGAACAGTTAGAACGGTTCTCAAATATGGAGAAATTAGCCTTGTACCAATTTGGAAAAGGAGGAAGGACTTGGCGCTACAAATAAATTTAACACAAAAGGGTTTGACAGAAAATATAAATGTATTCAAACAATCCAATAATATTTTGATCTGCAGTTAATAAAACTTGAGGTCAACATCTGCTTTGCTTAATTAAAAGGTTAATCAGCATCACTACACAGCTCAATACTCACTGTGTGGAGTTGTTGGGGCCTCTCATGGTGAATAGCCTCTCCAGGGCATGGGCAGCGTAAGTGTGCTCCACTGTACTCTCTGCCTGCAGGTGAGTTATTAGTAGAGGGACAGCCTGCAGCAGCTGTTCTTTAGGGAGCTAAAGGGGAGGACAAAGAGTGCTCTATAACACAGTGATTTGGCCATTTGAAATTCAATAAGTCATGGAGAAAGTAGGAGATCATACCTGGCTTCTGAAGATCATGACATACTTGATGGCATCTGCCTTCAGCACTGGGAACTCATTAACTAGAATGGGAAGAAAAGGGCAAACCTCATTTGACAATATCAGTACTTGTCAATGTACATTTATAGTGTCATTGTTTAAAGCCTGAATCTGGGATGTTTGGAATATTTGATCTGGCGGTATATACACAGACATTTGAAGTGTGGGTCCATTCTGATTTCTTCACAACTTCTAGATCCAATCGCAATATAGAGGACCGTTGAACTGCTTTAAAATACATTTAAAACCCATGTTTAGCTGTCATATACTGTCAGTCCTTATATCAACTGCTCAGCTAATAAAATTCAGAGAAAAACAATGTCAAAGCCAGCAGTAAGCCAACTGTTGTACCACAAGAGGCATTTGCAGTTCTACAGTATATTGTATTGTTGATTGTATTCTTACCATTGGGGGATTTCAAGTCTGTGAGAATGTGGTTGACAAAGAATTCTGTGAGATTCACCAACTCATTGGCTTGTGTTATTCCATGCTGAAAAACAATCATGAACAGAAGCATTGAACTGAGGCCAATTATACTTTACCATAATACAGTTTTTATATACACACACACACACTTTATTACCAAAGCATCATATTCAATAACCTTATAGATATTAAAACCAACACTACCTTTTGTGTCTGGGCTTTAGATGCCAGAGATGTGACCAAATAGATGGCAGCATCTTTGTGCTTCCAGTTCACCCCAGGGTTCTTGGCATACTCCCCCAGCATGGAGTTCACATAGCCAGAGAAGATTGCTGTGACAGGGCCCTCGAAGAATTTACACAGCCCCCTCACCAGGTCACATGCAGCCCTGCGACGAGTGTCAATGTCTGTGGGAGGTTGGTGATAGGGTTATCATTGGAATATGAGGCGCAACTACATATTTTATCATGGATTGATAGACAATTTGTATGAAAAGTGGTAATATTGGTTCATCTTTACCAGATCCTTCAAGGTCCCTACGGATATATTCCTCAGAGTTATCTTCAAAGGCCTCCTCATCTGCACCTAATCAGAAAGAACAGGCAATGTGGTCAGTATCACGCAAGCGTATATGTGTGAGCAATTACGCATTTAACAGAGTAGCAGATTGGTTTGAAACAGTGAAATACTGAGTAACATTTCCAAGGGCATCCATTAACTCTGTGTGTAAATGGAGCACACACTTACTTCTGAACTCCATGTTGGGCACAATGACCTTCTCGCAAATGCTAGTGAGTGTGTTCTGGTCCTCAAACAGATGCTTGTAGTGAGGCCTTTCACACACAGACGCCAAAAATTGGATAGCATTGCTTACAAGCTGAAACAAAGATACAGTGTATTATTAGTACAGGGGGAAAATGAACTAAAAAAAAAAAAAAGAACAGAAACACAGTGAGGCACCAGTAGTCTCACCAGGTCATACTTGACCTCCTGGCCAGTAGAAACTAAAAGGTTCCAGATAGCGGTGACAAAACGAGGCAGATATGGCTGAAATTCTTCATCGTACTTCTGTGCGTACAGAGCAGCATTGTCACAGATCTGAGACTTCAGCAACTCCAGGAGACCTGCTTCCTCCTCATCCTTCGGAGTAGACAAGACAAAACAGAAGAAAAAAAAAAAATGAATACCTCTGTACAGCACAGGAGTGCTAAAAATGACGTGTGACAAAAATATAAATAAATAAAAACATCCCGATCAACTCACATCTGTTTGTAAAAGTTTATTATCCAAAGTCAACAGGTTGTGGAAATTGGACATCCAGGTCTCCATGTTGTCTTCAAAGAACTCTGGAAGGTCCTGTGTAAGAATGAAGATAGGTTGTTAGAAGTCTTCATGGAGCCAAACCTGAAAAAGACCTGTGAATTTTTACCCACCAACAACCAGAAAAATAGCATAGCATAGCAACAATAGCATGATTTGGGGGGGAAAAGATGCACATGTGCTGCTCAACTACAGGTTAGCAATAAAACGTCTTATTGTGTTTAGACTATCATGATATAAAACCTGTTACTGCGCTATGGTTTGCCTTTTGATCAGAAGTGAGCTTGGGTTCAAGTGGGTATGGGGAGAAAAAGAAATGTATTGTCCCGTGGAAATACATGACATCAAAAATATGTTGTAGGGACACAGGGAAGTCTAAATTGGGATGCTCAGTTATTTGTGAAAAAGGGATACAGCCCAAGATATGGAATACTATAACTAGACAAAACAGCAAAGCCTTTAAGTACGAAGCAAAATGGAACCGACCTGGAAGTTCAGACTGTAGAAGAGCTTGGAGATCAGTGTTAGGGAGGAGAAGAGGACCTTCAAGGCATTAATGTCAGTAGCATGAGTCTGACACAACTCAATGGTAGCCTGAAACAAGAGGGGAGAAATTTGTTACTAAAAATACTAGAGAATATTGGCATGCCCTCATAACCATGTCCAACATTTGAATATATGTTGAATGTAACTTGCAGCATTATGTTCATTTAACCACAAACCTTGAACAGTTCTGTCAGAGGTTGGGCAAATGTGTCCAGGACTAGTTTGATCTCCAACCAAAGCTCATTTGACTTGAATTCATGGCGGTACCTAAAAAACAGCAGACGTGGTTAGAACATTTCTGTAAAAAGGTAATCATATAAACACGTCTGCTTTTCAGATGCCACTGATTAGGAACTGAGGTCTACCTCTTGAAGAGGGAATGTGCAGTACGGAGCACCCCATTGATGATGTGGAAGTCTCCACTTTGGAAGCGGTTAACCATCTCTGTTAGAAGATCAGGCCACTTTTGAGGGAAGTCTTCCCTTCCAATGATGCTGATGGCATCACTCAACTGCAGGAAATACATTACAAGTACAAGGAGGGGCATGGATGAGCTTCTGCATTCACACTTCAACATTTACTGGCCACCAGACTCATTTAACCTGAGCCCTTTATGCAGAGTGTATAACATGTGAGGATGCACCTGTTTTTGAATCTGTTCTGGGCTGCTTAGCATCAGATTTACGATGTTGGCTTTGATTGTCGTTCGATCCGGATCAGAGATTTTGTTTGGTTCATCTTCAACCTTTGGGAAAAATATCACAAACTTAGAACACATACTTCCTCATCTCAGCATACAGGTCAACGGGGCTAACACAACAATGACATCTGAACTAGGTGGTATTTCATTGCCACTCACTATGCGCCAGTTCCTTTTGATGTAGTTCTTGAATGTGACTGCAGCACAGACCCGGATCACATTGTCCTGGGATTTCTCCAGTAAAGTGAGAAGTAATACAGGGTAATTCTGGTTTCCCTCAACAGATTCAAGAAACTTTTCCGCTAAAAAAAAAAACACACAAGGGGATTACACAATTCCTTGATTACTGGGCAGCAGAATCAATCAGGACAACATTTCATGAACAATATTAAGTTGGAAGATTTTGTTTAATTAAATTGCCTCACCTGGACGTCTTACTGCTGGATCTGGGTCCAGGGTTTTCCTAAGGAACTCGGTAAGGGTTTGTAGGTTAGCATCATTCAATTCCATGCTGGAAGCTACACTGAGGGCGAGAATAAGTTGGTGGTTAGTGAATAAATGGAAAGAATATTTCGGATGTCTGGCAACAGTTTTGCTTGCCAACAGGCGGCTTGCTCCAAATAGAATGAATGGTAGGGCTTAGTCTATGTCCTGGTCGGCTCAACGTTAGCTATCTGAATAGTGTCCACATAATTTAGTTATACAGCGTTATCAAATAAGCGTATGTTACTGTACCATTATATAGTGACTTATCATCTTACCTAGTGTCAGCTAGGCTGTTAAAATAATCTTTATTGTGTGTTTAAAACAGCTTTAAGTTTGCTAACCTTAGCTAACAAGCCAAAGCCAGTCTGGATGCATTTATCTCAAGTTATTAATGCACACTGTCGATGACATTAGCGAGCTAGCAGCTAGGCTAGCTGTCCTGGCTAACATTTCCTCAGTTTAGATGACTAGCGTTTTCACCACCATAGCGAACATTAGCTAGTTGTTACTCGCTGGCGTGTACGTAGCCAAATAGCCTCTTGAGTGCAGTAGAGTTAACTCATTCCAGCTAACCTGCTGTAAATTAGAGTAAACTATGGCCACATGCCATGGATTCAGGCTAATTCAAAACTAAGTTGGAGCTCAGCTTAAGTTCCATCTTGTCAAAGTAATCTACCGCGTTGTCCCCAACTAACAGATGGCTTTACGTTACATACAACACAAACTGGCATGTGAAGCAAATTGCCAGTTCCAATGAATAGACTGTTTCAGCAAGTCAGTCCTCTCCAAGTCGACATGCTAATGTTAGCGTTAGCTTGCTAATTTGTATGGTGGCAACCATAATTTCCTAACAATACACATGAACTCGCACCGAATGAATAGAGTAATCCAATTTGACAGTTTGCATGTAATACTCATGGGTATAACTAATGATTATAGTAGCAATGGGATGCCCTACCGTTATTAGTGACTCTCAGACAGGGTATGATGGAGATACACTACAGTCGTGCTCTTCTTGCCTGCTTTCAAATGTCTCGAGCGAAAGGAACTGCGCGGTTAGTCCACTACGCACGCGCAGATGTCAGATGAAGGCTCTCGGGCACGCCCCTCGCTCTGCCTCAAGTGTGCAGAAGTTGTTGAGGATTCAACATTCCCCAGTGATATTATTAATCTCCATTGTCTGGACACGAAGGGGTGAAAGGTCATTAAGTGCGATTACTCAAGTGCAGAAGTTTTTGGGTACATGTACCTGATTATTCTCATTTAACTTAATACTTGCACTACATGTATTTAAACCTGCAGTTGTGAGTCATATAAGATTTGGCATATACTATATATGAACAATTGCGCTTTTGAATTTGAGGCGGTCTAATTAACAAAGTAGAACAAGCATAACTGTTTTAGCTTAACCTCCACATGCCCATGTATTAAATATCAAAGACCAGCTGAAGACCAGGTTATTGTACTGAACATATACTTTCACACTAAATAGTTCAGTACTTTTACTTCAGTAAAATTATAAATTAAGGAGCTTAACCTAAATAATAGTCTCTCAGGACATTTGTAGTTTAACTTAGGCTGATTAGAGGGTGCTAAAATTAAAACTCACAATTGTGCAATGGCAATTTCCATGTTCCAACTATTATAACACATAAACCAAGTGATACCTTTCACACATCACCACTTAAAGACCGCTTTTTTAATTAATACAGTCAAAGTCTTCACATTTTAAATGTATGTAAGCATTCATCTATCACAGAATGACAGACATAACAAAAATGCACTTGGTACAATATAGCTGAAATGTAAAAAAAACAAAAAAATACTTCAACAGATAGCACAGCTCATATGGATACTAACACAACTTCATGACAACACAAATAAACACTTTTAGAGAGCTTAACCCTTTCCTGTCTGACAGGCTTGGGAACAGAAGCTCAGAATATGAGCAGGCTACAGGTTGTAGGTCTGACGGATGTTCAGGGTGTCTCGCAGCATCAAGTCACGGAGCCGCCAAAGTGCATCTGCCATGGTGCTGTGCGCCCCCTTGCTCTTCAGCCAATGGGACGGCAGCCTGCTCTCTTGTTCTTTTGTCAGGCGCACATCTTTTTTTCGAGCTGCAAGTGGACAAATCGCACACATTAAAATTTTTAATTTGTTTGCCATATCACCATTTTATAATCATTTATTCATTACTCATTATTCAATATCTATTCTTTTCACAGTTGTAGTTTGTAAATCAATACTTTGATTTATGTGTCACGTCCCATCACACAAAAGGAGGGAGGGAAACCTGGAGTGATTGAGACCCAGAAATACTGTATATGACCAAGCTATGTCACCCCATCTCGTTACCCTTTTGCATCTCCAACCCCTGAACATAAACCTCACACAAACACAAAAATGCAGCTTATAGCATATATACATGGTAACAAAGCAATATAGAATAGTTAGTATTACGCATGGTGAAAGACCTTAAGCAACACAGATCCGTGGCCCATATTCTGTATTTATAGGGATATGTAGATTGAATCGATGGCCATCAAAGGAGAGGATTCACCTGAGAGGGTTTGGTCCCACTTGCTAATGGTGGAGGATTCTGCAGTGAGACCCTCAATGTACTTGAGGTATGCCTCAGAGTGGAGCAGGCGCTGGGGCTTGGGTGGTGGGGACACAAACATAGGGGTGGAGGGCTGTTGGAGGGCTGGTTGTCCAACCTGGCCTTGTCCTGGGTATGGTGGTGGAGCCTGCTGCCCTGGACCCATCACACCAATCTAACAAAAACACATCTCCATTATTACTGAGAGTTGGATTGGGATTAACACAAAATTTCCTATTTGACCGATAAAGCACAAAATGTGCCATCCCAGACAACTTTTCAAGATTAGGAAACAACTAGAAAAACACCCTGAAAAGCACTGAAGCAGGATTTTCACCCTCATCTCCTACAATGTTTTGGGATGGCTTAATGTGAACTTAATCTACTCAATATATTTATTTTACTGAGCAGTTTTCACACCCTTCTCAGAACACACTGATCTGACTCAGACAGCAACATCAACCTTCACTCAGATGTCACACACCAGTGTGCTTAATTTCTTAGAGAGAAAGTGCTTACCTGGGATCCATGGGTGTTTCCTGCTCCAGGTCCCCCTCCCATTCCATTGACACCTGTGAGGACATTTAGCATCAGAATCAGAATGGGGGTTTATTGCCAAGTAAGTTTACACATACAAGGAATTTGCCTTGATCTGATGGTGCAACATTTAACAGAAGAAAAACAAGTCAAAAATATAAGAAGGAACAAGTCAAAAATATAAAATCTAAAATAACAAATTCACATAATTAATTATAAAAAAAAGACATCAACACAAACTATACAAATCAACACAAATTATAAAAAAAAGACATCCAACACATTATCTCAAAATAACCGCAGGCAGCTGCCCCTTGATATTGCTTTGTTTCACTTTATTAGACGGACATCATATTAAATGTAAGTTAGAAGGACTAACAGGAATACCAATTATTGAAAAAGATTGATGTTTGCTTGTAAATGTATTGCTAGTATTATCAGAGCTAGTAATAAGAGTTTAATACAGTGACATATTGGCTTTTTTGCGCCGTCGAAACATTGAATTTCTCTCAGTAGCACATTACCAACCAGCTCAATGATAGTGAACTGAACACATGACTGAGCCTCATCTGAGGCTGTGTGAAAGGCTGTCAACTGGCTTGTCATCAAATAAAGGACCTCAGCCTTTTGGTACAGGTAGCCCCTCCAGCAAGTCAGAGTGGTAGACAGGAAGCAACTGCATGGCATGTGGGGCGGCTCTGACAGCACTCTTACCAAGGTATGGCATTCCAGGGAACCCAGGCATAACAGGCAGGAGATGTTGGGGCAACACAGGCACCCCCATGCGATGTGGTGGTATGCCAGTCATACTAACCATGCCTTCAACAGGGCCCTGCAGGGGCATCATAGCTGACCTATATGCACCCATCATACCTTCTAAGGAAGGGACAGTAGTAACACAAAACAGCAACATGCATCAGTGAAACATGCACAACTATTGTACTAGCGAACATGCATTAATATGTTAGTTTCTATGCCTTGTTTAAAATCTTCAGACAGAAGGCTTATGGTATAGAGGAGTGAAAAAAGAATTACATTAGGCAACAAAAAAGCGAAAAACATGCACATGCACTACTTACAAGCACTAACTTTAATCTTGAAAGCCAGTTTAATGATAATCTAACCTATTTTTGATTTGGAAATAATGTTAGAGGCAAGGTATATTATGAGATGATGACACTGCAACATCTATTACATGCAGAAAGTGCTGGGATGAGGAAACTTAAAAAGGCAAATAATTCTAGCAGTTCTGCTTCTTATTCCAGCCTTTTAGTGTCCACGTGGGGATCCATCTGTATCTTTGAGGGGTTACCTGACACAGGCGTCATGCTGGGATTAAGCATCCCCATGGGGGTTGGGGGAGGCACCACCCCTATCAGTGCCCCTACTGGGATACCTGCTCTAGGGGAAGCCTGCTGCTGGGATGCCCTCTCACGCTCCTGCTGCTCAGCCACTTTAGCTGCTCGCTCTGCAACGCAATAAATACAAGTATACTGAATACACTTTGACCACTTCTTGAAACGCAAATATCTGTATCAATATCAGAATCCATTCAATAACAGTCTGTCTTTAAAGAACACAATTCTATTCCAATTATAGAATAGAATTGGAATTTCCTATGATATATTGTCAGTTCTGGAGAGCTTCTTCTCACCTTCATACTCTGCTTTTTTGGAACCCTCCAGGTTCCTCCACTCTGTGCCCACCAGGCGACTCAGCTCCCCAAAGGAGAAGTCTGGGTGTTGGGCCTTGATGACTGCCCGCATCTCACTGCTGAACAGGATATAGCCGCTCATGTTAATCTTCCGCTTTGAGCCCTCCTTCTTTGAAAGGCCTTTTATGGATTTTGGGGTTGTCTGCAAGCAAACATGAGACAGCCATTCACAAAAACACTACCTGCTACACACCAAGTTGTTGGCTTGAGGATGAATTTTACAGCCAGTAGTAAATACTACCACCCTGACCTGTGGAGGGGTGTAAGGCATTATATCCATGTCACTCGACAGGGAAGTTTGTAGCTGAGGCAGAGATTGATCCCCCATCTCGCCATCATCCTCCCCAAGATCCTCCAGTTCCTCATCTGTCATATCAGCAAACTTGGCCTCCAGCTCCTCAATTTTCCTATCCAACAGAGGGGATGGTTCCTTCTGGGGCACTATGAGCTTCCTGTGTAAGACAGTTGGAAAGATATACTGTGCAATTAATTCACCTTATATAATATCTTGACATGACGTCATGTGGTCTACGTTTGGCCAATTAATCACGGGAATATGAAAAGTACACCACAAAACAACAACAAAATGGACCCAGAAAGTGTGTTTTAGGTTGGAGTTTTTCTTTAATTGTGTACAGGGTGCTCACCTAAAATAGTAGATCTCATCCTCTACCACCTTCCCAGAGAGAGAGAAGCGCTTAAGACCCTTGAACTTCTTCATCTGCTTCTCACTTTCAATGTAGCGACTCTCACACAGCAGAATATCCTCTTCAGGCACTTCAGTTGGCCGGCACGATAGGTAGTCCTTGAAGGAGGACACTGCACATTTCCCTGTGAAACAAGAAAACAGATAAGCTAAAAGGCATGGCAAATATTGAACCTTTAAACATGAACCTTTAAACTAAATCTAATTTTGTGTACACATCAAATCCCATAGGATGTACAGAAACGAGGGTACCTATGACGCAGGTCATGGGACAAGCTTCCTCAAGGTTGCTAAGGAACACTTCCTTCTTGTAGAACATCTTTGTGGGCTCATGCTCTGTTTCCTCTGGATGGATGAAGATGGGACCAAAGAAGTAGGCTGCTCCATCTCGCATCCACATCTTCTCAATCCTGTTCACCAGAAAGACATGTTAAAGCTGTGATGGGCAAGTTGGAAAACATTCAGTATAACTCTTGTATACCTACTACCATGCCATCATTCCTTGCTCCCATTAACACTCATTATTACAGTTGCTAAAACTCTCCCTGCAATGAAACCCTTCACATAACGTCTTTTAAGAAGAGAATGTTTCAAACAAAATGTTAACATTCCTACCTTTGGTAACTATAAGCTATCTGTATTCATCACTTATTCAGTATGTACAACCAACATAGTATATGCAGAACAGTATTTACACTACCTGCCCACTCGGTGGCGCACCAGTCCATGGGAACCAATGTAGACACAGTCCCCCACTTTTAGCCAAAGGTTGTTATAGTAGAGCTGCTCATAATACTGGCACCCTGGCTCCCCATTGGTCATATCCATTGGAACATCCTCCCTCTCCTACAAACACAAACAAATTGATTCCTGGATAATTGTTTGCACATTCTTGATGTGAATTCTGTCAAAGTCTATAGAACTTTTGTGGTATTTACCTTTTCAACAATGACATCTGTCACTTTGCTCTCCTCTGTCATCTCTGATGGTTTCTCGTCATGTTTGGGGGCAAACATGGATGCCACTCTGACAACAGGTAGTGGAACATCTCTAGGAACAAACCTAACAGAGCTCAAGGGCATGGTCCACATCTTGATCTTCTTGAAGGACTTGGTCTTGGCAGAGTAGCGTGATTCACACACATACACATCCTCTGCTCTGAAGCCTTCTGGGTGAAGTTTGAAGTACTCCTTAAATCCCACCCACCCCAAATATTTGGTCAACACTGAACAATCATAAACAGCTATGGCTCAACAACTAAATAAATACCACACAAAATGAGAGGCAAAATAAAGTATTTACCTTCACAAACATGACCACACATTTGCCCAGAATCTTGTTCACAGGAGCTTTGTTGTAATAGTCACTCTTAAAAACTTCCTTCTCCAGGAACTTGCGTGTGGCAAGATGGAAAGTTTCATTTGGCCTATAGAACCAACAACCATACAACCATTTCTCCCCTGCAATTATAAGTGGAGAAGATTGGCTGAATTAGTTCTGGTCTCAATAAAAGCTGTCCCTTACTGAATGGTAACGCTGAAGAACAGTAGATAAATAATCTAGTAGACAATATGATAAGTCTGCAGTACTGACCAGTATCATCTTGCCAAAGGCGTTCAATGCAGATGATATGAGGCTGGAGGTTGGGCTCCGCAGGCTCCACATACACATAATCTCCCACATGGTACATACTATCCTTAAAGCTGCAGTCCTGGCTGTATGTGCGCTGTAGGCTAGACTGCCATGATCCCCCAACAGCGTCCTCACACTTCTCGGCTTCTGGGGATTCACAACTTACTCAGTAAAACAGGACTACATGTTATAATTACTCTGAGACAATGCTTGGTGGGAGAGCCCTTTCACTTTTTTTTGCACTGTGAGCTTTAATATACGTTTAACAGCATACCCTTTTTCTCCTCTTCCCTCTTGAGTTTGTCTTCCTCAAACTCTTTGGGAAGCTTCTCTTTCTTCTCCTTCTCCACATCACTATGCAGATGTTTGGAGGTGTAGCTGAGAGCAGGGGACATCAGGATCTCTCCATTCTTACACAGCTCATCTCTGATCCGGATAAAGAACTGCTGCAGTTCCACGGCATCCTCAAAGATCTCCGAGTCTGTCCTGTAATAAAGTTAAGGTGCGACATCAACCTGGGCTATCATGTCATACGATGAATTTACAACATCCATGCACAAAAATCTGGTTTTCAGATGGCTGATGTGGTTTTTGCAGGGGACGGTCTATAGTACCCCACCTATGCATTCGTCTGGCCTTCTCCAGCACTTCAAACATGTGGTCCTGAAACACGTCCAGCCGTTTATAGCGGCCTAGGTCTACATTTGTCCTAATAATCTCAAAGTTGAGTGGTGGCTTATCAGGGCTTGTGGGATCCAGGGCAGGGATCTCAGCTAGTGAATCGCTGTAGCAGCGGCCCTCATCATCTTGGTGACCCAACACAGAAACAAAGAGGCTGCGGATGAGTTCCTGGATGAGGCGGGGTACATCGGGCACGTGGGCATCCTCTCCTCCCTCCAGGTCACGCCTTGTCTCCAACAGCACCCTGTGCAGCATCAGAGCATCACGGTATATCAGAGACTCAGGCTCGTTGTAAGTGCAGGCGTTGTTGAACATGAGCACCAGGTCCTCCACGAGTGCATCCACATCCTGGTACTTATTGGCCAGCATGTGGCTCTTGACTTTCTCCATGTCCACAGGCTTCTTGATGGCAATGTAGTAATCAGGCAGCTCGGCACGGGATGGCAACCGCAGAAAGATTGTGCTTAGGCGACGGCCTCGCTTATCTGTGTAGTTCTTGACAGCCTCATAAAGCTCATTCAGCTTCTGCTGTAAGGGGGTTAGATACTTGGACTTCTTCAGAGTAATGCTGTTCTTTCCTGCAATCAAATCAATGTATGTGTGTGTGTTAACATAATAACCCGTCTACTCAAAAGACAGTTTCACAAGTAGCTGTATCACACATTTGTTTGCTGTATCTACCAAGTGAAACTTAATTTCCTGAATAGTAACATACTTATTTTCAACTTTGGGGACATCATGTCGTCATCATCAGTCACTGGCCCAAGATCCCTGCGTCTGTCCTTCATAATCTTTTCTAGGATGTCAGCATCATTATAGACCTGGAACAAGACCAAGAGGCTCATCATGATGAGCATTTGGTTTCTGCAAACCATTTGGTTTCTTTCTCTGTCAGGCTAAATTCCCTTATATCCCTTTTCAACATTCGGTCCATCTACTTCTGCTCTGAGCCTAATTCATGAGTGGACTCTTAGGCCCTATTTACACTTGGAAAGAACTGGTAGATATCAATAAGGGCCTTACCTGGGAGCCTTCCTCATTGTAGTGTCGTGCATTGCGGAACATGAGCTTCAAGTCTCCCACCATTGCGTCTTCAGTCATGTACTTGTCTGAGCGGATGTTGTGCTCAATCGTTCTGAGGTCCATGGGTTCTAGGATGACCTTGTAGTAATCAGGGTAGTCCTTCTTCGAGGGCTTGACCATGAAGAGGTCACACAGTCTCCGTCCAGTGACAGATTCCCGCGCGTCAATCACAGAGGAAAAGAGAGCTTTCATACGGTTCTTCTTTGTGTTCTTCTTGTGACTGGAAATCAGGTTCAAATCAATAAAAGATACATACACGCATTTTTCCAACATAAATAAGATAATACAGAGTTAAGCGACCTAAATATGACAATGTGTACCTTTTTCTCTTTGAGCTACTGGTGTCAGAAGTGGTAGAGGAAAGCATGCTGTCCCCATCATCATCATCTCTCTGTAAAAGTTCCTTCCTCTTCAACTAGACCAAGAACAGGTAATATATATAACACATAGATGTAATGCTTTATTAAAAAAAATCATAACGCTGACAAAAATATAAACCTATCTTCAGTTCTTGCAAATCCAACACAACTACACAACCAGACTAATCCTCGGACGTGGACATTGGGACTGACCTGCTGAATATGCTGGAGTTTGAGTGCACGCTTGTAAATGGAGGAGTGAGGAACATTGTAGCGTTTGGCATTCTCAAACATCAGCGTCAGATCTGCATCTATTTGCTCCACACTCTCATATTCATTGTTCTTCATCTTGTTCCTGTGGGGAATTACAGGCTCTCACTTTTGTGAAGAAGGGCACAGAAATACTGTAGAGTACAGCGTGTGTGTGTGTGATGCTGTATTTTTACGCAAATTATGTTTCAAATTTGAAAGGCTGAGGGAAAATGAAAATTTCAAAATAATCGAATCATCAATCAAAAGCATCAGAAAAAGTCTGTATGTTTGTTTCAGGCAAAATAGTTTGGCAATTAAGAAATTCTGCAATAAATAAGGGAAGTGCATTTGTCGGACAGCATAAACATTTCACATTCTACATTCACGAAGCCTAGTGATTAGATTCAAAATAGCTGATGGAAACAATGCTAGTTTGCATTTTATTTTTGCGTCATTTCAAATTTTGAAAAGAAAAATGAGATTATGGCTTTGGGTTTTCATAGATACATCTGTATGAGATTGGCACATGTGGATTTAGTGTTTTTCTCCCATTCTTCCTCACAGATTTGCTCAAGCTCAGTTAAGTTGGATGACAGTTCTATGTTGGATGACAGTTCTATGTTGGATGACAATCATTCACACTACAGCCATGCATGTATATAGTTAGAATGAAAAATGCTGTATCTCATGTTTTCCTGCTTAAGGGATTTATATCAAAGTCAAATTATCCAACATAACATCCACAAAAAAGGTTGGTAAGCTTTTGAATAGGATCTGTTCTTGTGTCCTGCCATCCGCCATCACGAAAAAAACCCATAAAGTCAGGTGAGGTTCTCCTTCCACCATACCTGATCTGATAGAGGCATATGGGCTGGGTAATCTGTTGGTAGTAGTCAGGGTAGTCCTTCCTGGAGGGCAGCTGCAGGAAGGGTTCAGAGATCAGCTGGCCCTGGCTGTTCCTGCCACCTCGTACAGCTTCATAGAGCTGGAAGATGGGGTTACTCATGTCCATGTTAGAGGTCATACTCTCTGCCTCTGATTCCCCTTCATCATAGTGGACAGCCCCTGAGCAATGCAGGAAGAGAAAATTGTTGAATAGTCGCACTGCTATCACATTGCCGCTTTCTTGTTTAGGTGTTGCCTGCAACGATGCATTGTACTTGGCATCTTTATCAAAATTCAGTGGCTGCACATCTCTGTAATGATGCACCCAAAATAAGGAGGTAAAGAGGTACCAGACAGAATGCCTTCCTCATCACTTTCATACTGAAGAGCCATGGTGATAGCTGAGAGGCGGTCTCCCTGGGCTGACCTTCTGTTCCTGACAAAGAGGCAGAGACAGACAGAGAGAAAGGGAGGTCGAGAGTGCAGTTTAACTCAAAGGTTGATACTACTGCATTCCACATTATTTCTGGAGTGGTTTCCAGTGTACCTGATGCGAATGCTGGACTTGATAGGTTCTGCATGTTCGATCTCAGACTTCTTTTGCACAAAAATCTTTTTGATGGTGTTTGCATCCTTGAACAAATGCGTTGGTTATCACATTAAGCATTACACATTTCATGTACTGCTAATGACTGCTAATGTATCATCTTCCCAATTCCGCAGCTTACCTTAAAAACCTGTGATCCAGGCTCATTATACGTTTTGGCATTCTTTGCCAGCAAATCTATGTCTTTTGACATGGCACCAACACTCCTGTAGTGGCCCATCTAAAAACCAAATATATTTATTGGACAATACTTACTTAATAACTTGGATTCATACTTCCTGGAAGATGTATAATAGCATACCTGGATCTTTTGAGCGATGATTTTCAGATCTATTGGTTCCTTAATGATGGCGTAATAGTCTGGGTATTGCTGGGAAAAGGCAAACTGCACCTCAAAACCAAGTCACTGAGTTTACGTACTGAATTTTCTATAATGATACTGAAGGCAGTCATACCACTTTGGAGGGCAGCTTCTGGAACAGCTCACTGACCGGACGGCCAGTAGGCTCTGTGTAAGACACCACCGCATCAAGGATCTGCTCAAGGACCTCTTTCAAGCAAGTGGGTGCATTCTGTCAAATTTAAATAGTCATACAGTTTGAGCGAGCAAATATTATCATCAGTTGGTAATATTTCCTGATATGATTTTCATTCCTGTATATATAAAGCTATGGAATATGTGGCGTCAAAAACTACACTACAAAACATTTGATTCTAGATTAAATGACATGTTAAGATGGATATTTTTGCAGTATATATTAAATGAAGAGTTATGTCACAATACGTCCATGTTATCAATAGTATGTATAAGTGTCACCTCGTCCTCTGTGGACCCTCCAGGGTTGTCTGGCGCATCATACCCATCCTCATCATCCTCATCATAATCCCCTCGCTGAACAAACTCATTCTTTGTTCGCAGGTAGAGGTCCCACAGTTTACAGGCTGCCCTGTACTCAGGACTGTCAGACTACACATGCAAGACATATTCATTTTACAGTCATAGCCTGAGACATTCATAAATATCTTATATCCTGCACACAAATGCAGTCACTAATGTTATTCTTTTGCCATTAACACAATCAATGAGGATATACATCACGAGTATTGCTAGTTGTTACCTTGTAATAGGTTTTTGCATTGTTGAATAAAAGTTGAAAGTCACTAGTGAGTTGTTCGACATCGTCATACTCTTCCATCTTCAATTTCTGTTGGATCTTCATCATGTCAATAGGCTGGGACACCACATGGTAATAGTCTGGTTGATTCCTTTAAGAGATGGGGACTTGTAAATCTACTCAATCTTAGCTTTGTGGTATTTCAACTGAGTAGTATTCAGGGTGTAAGTATTTGCACAATTCTAATCATCATTCCTCTCACCTTCTTTTGGGGGCTCTGATGAACAGCTCACATAGCATCCTGCCCTGGTCATCCTTGTAATCTCTGATTGTGTTGTACAGTTCATGACACACAGCAATCTGCAAGGCAAAGACCAAATACTGAAGTGGATGTGCACATCTTGGCGTTATAGACTTAGTAATCAATTTGTGTGATAGTATCATTCTAAAAAAATACACCAACAGGAGTTAAACAAAGTTAACTGAAATCTGTCGAATTACAGGATCCACAGTTGGAATGTTTGAGGTCCTTCTCCTCTTTCTCCCTATGGAAGACACTAACGATGAAGGCTGGCTATCGTCGAAATCTCCTCCACTCACACTACTAGAAGGGGATGTCGCCCTTCTCCTTTTCAAGGCCATGACAGAACCCCTGAGGTAAAGACAAATTACAATCGAGTGACAACATCTTATGGAGAAGGAATCAGGTTACAGCTATGAAACGTTGAGAGCTCAATTCATTATGATTAAATATGACATATTCCTGGCTTGCAGAAAGCGTCTCAGAAACAATAGACATTAAAAGCTTAATCTGTATGATAAACATTGGCTGGACTGTGTGTTTGAGTGTAACGCCCAACACCTGCTGACTCTCATCACCTGACATGGCATTTCGACCGGATGCCAGCATATAAGGAGGTTTTACTTATCACAACGTCAACAGGATTCAGGCTCACGTATTTAATGTTAGCTAGCTGTGTACAGACTGCGAGTCAGTGTGCACACATCTGTAGTAAGCTAACATGTCAGCAGCTGGCCATCTACCTGAGTGTCACTCGCGAACAGCTAACGTTAGCTAAGGTTAGCTTTCGGCATCATCTTGAGCCGAGACAAAGGCATCACTGTGACAACGAACACACGGCTAAGTAAAACGACAACACTTAAGGAGAAATACTTCAATTTAACCACTTGACACAATTAGGTGCTTACCTCTTGCGAGTACGTTACAAGACCCACACAATTTTAACCATCAAGAAAAGCCAATCATCTATCGATTTTTGGGTAAGGGATGAAAGTGTGACGTTTGCAACAATACGACAATAACTTCCGTTTGGATTCCTCATAAATGTCAAAATAAAAGCGTTCATATGGTCATCCTCGTAAACGCTGATTGTGTTGTACAGTTCATGACATACCTGAATATCAGTCTGACCACTACAGTGAATCCTGTTTAAAATGCTACTGTATTGTGCATCTGCCTAATCTAATGTTTTCATGGAAAATCACAGCTTGTCACTTCCTCTCTTGGTTCAGTGAAATATTTTCAATACATTTTATATTCTTCCAAACTTAACTTTCATATTTATTTTTAACAGGAAACAATTGTCATTAAATGCTGTTTGCTTCTTTGCCACCTTCACCATCATCAAAAATAAAGGCTAAACTACAGGCCCAGTTAATGCTTCAGTTTGTGTTTTAAGTCAACAGACAACACCCTATAGGAGGCCAAGCATCTACATGTGCTAATGTCACCAACAAAATAAATCTAAGAAATCTAACTCAGAAATGTCACTAAGAAATCTGAACTGCCTGTGCTATTATCCTTAATAGGCCAGCTAACGATGCAGCTCCTGATGCAGCTCTTTTTCAGTGTAGCTACATTGAAAGATTGTTTTTTTCCATTTCACATTTCTCTACAAGGAACATTAAATTGTTTGATTTCATTTTTTTGCGTGCTGGAGTTGGGATGTGTTGGTAACTCAGTGGTTAACACTGTCACCTGACAGCAAGAAAGACCAGGGTTTGATCACCAGCCCATGTCCTTTCTGTGTGTAGTTTACATGTTCTCCCCATGTTCATGTGGGTTTCCTCCTACAGAGTGATTCACTGCCTTCCATTCAATGCATGCTGGGATAGGATCCAGCCACCCTGTGACCCTGAAAAGGCATAAGCCTGGGTTGTTGAGTGTTGTTATTGTAAGTGGGCCTAAAGTGTATGTTTAGCAGTGACATTAGTTGTTCTGTTCTAGTAGTGTAGTATTATAGTGATTTGATTTATTTTTCATTGTTATATTTTCAGGTTGCCTTTCAAAACTTGACAATGTGGTGTCTGTTGTTTTGTTTGTAAGTATTCAACTTTGTTATATGAGCTGTAGCCAGTCAGCACTGTTGGCTGTCTTGGCTTTGTAGTAATCTAGACAGCTCACAGCTGGCAAGTATGTAACCAGCACTAAACTAGTTTTCACTTGTTTTCTAACATTTACTAATACAGTGGTCATTTACTTTGTAGTCCCAAGATGCCTCAGGGAATCCAAAAATGGGAAAGAAAGATAAATTATATATATATATATAAATATATAAATTTAAGTACAAGAAATACATGTTTTACCTTTTAATAGACACCCAGCAAAGTCATGTCTCTGTCGTGTGTTTTTATAATCTAAACATCTGTCTTGTGTTTCATTGTCTGGTATGTTGGTATGTCACACCAATGTACACTATAAATTAATTCAAAGGTTTGTGCGGTGGGTTTATGAATAGCAGGTCCCCAGAGTGAATCTCCAAATAAGCTCAGAGAAGTGAACAAGCAGGCCTAACACTCTCCCCTCCCTCAACAGCTACTGTCCAGGTGCCCCTGAGCAAGGTACCTAACCCCAAACTGCTCCAGTGAAGCTGCTCAGTGTCCAACAGTACAAGGTTGTGGTTGTATCGGACAGCTCCCAGGTATAAATGGCAAAACATGCCTGAAAATAAGAATCACTAATATTTTACTTAATTGATTCCATTTAGCAAAGCTAGCAATGCTACCAGTCAGGCTATTAGCAATCCAAAATAAATTCCTAATTTTTCACATTTGGTATCGTTTAGTGACAGCCTGTGTTTGTGTCAACACTCTAAAGATTCTGACAGACATACACAAACACAAAATGTTTAATTGCACCACCAGACTAAAAATATAATATATTTTGGTGTCTAATAAGCAGTGAGTTCAGATTTTCTTCCCACCATAACATCACTTGATGGCACACAGCACCTGCATGAGTGGAATTGTGATTCAGGGTCAGCACAGTGCATTCATTCACAAAGAATGAATGCAAAAATCCACAGTTAAAGAGGATCACATTTGCCACTCCTATGATCTCAGACAGGTTAAACCACATTTTTGGACATGACCAAGTGCATCTAGGAAAAGAGGATAGCCAAGTCTTTAGTTTATGCCATCATCAAGTGTCACAATATTACAATAGATAGGACAGCAATTATGTGTGCAGAGTGGCATGATCCACTGTCAGAAAGATCTATAAAGTAGTCAGGCTGCTGAAATCTATGGCACAAGGGAATTGCATTTCAAGCAGAGGAAACACTGTTAGGGTCCATCTGTTTAATAGAATCTAATGGATATAAAGTACTATGCTGATAGGTCAAGATAATGTGCATTGTTATATCACTGGGTGATGGTTTATATGTTCTTTGAATGCCAATGTGGAAATATTGGCAGTGCAGCATCTCCAGAAAGTGTTTCTTCAAGTATCACAGAGTCTTAGCTTCCTTGTTTCCAGCTTTGGGAGAGTTGGTTAGGTTTTCATATATTATTTGGATTTGCCAGGGCCATGTAAGCAATGATACAGTATTTAGTATGATACTATACTGTGAGGGACATTTCACAGTGCGGTGCAGTAGGTGGCGGTATAAATCTATGTATATTGGTTGGCTCTCAGCCATTAAACACAGAGAAGAAGAAAACAGACGAACCCGGAGGCGGAAGTGTGTCTCATGTGTTACTGTTTACCGGTTCATTCATTCTTGAAACATTAACATTTGTAATGTATCGAAGTCTTTCCATGCAACAAGAAAACCGTTGAATTTTAAGAGTTTTGTGTCAGTTATCAACCAAGCCCAACCGTTTTCCGCGTGAAAACATTAGCTAATTAGCTTTGCAGAAGTCGCGCTAACGTTTTTTAGCGGCTCGTAGCTGTAGCTAGTAAACGTCATACTCGCAACGTCTGAATGAAAAGTGCCGTGAATACTAGTATGATTAAGGAAAACCGATGGAATATACCGCCCAATGCTCCAGCATGCATGGAAAAGCATTTGGGCTCGGCGCAATACAGGGCAGGTAAGTTAACAACACAAGCTAGCTGATGGTTGTGCAGGTGTACACGTGGTGCCGGTAGTTGGTTAAAAGACGATTCTGCTTACTGGCAAAAGTATGTAATGTTACATGTAAAACACGATGTAATACATTTTTTTTCTGACTCGTAAGGTCTTCTGGTAAATTCGTCATATATATATAACGTTAGCCTACCAAGAATATCTCAGTTCACAACAATTTCAGTTTTTAGATTTACACTCCTCGCCACCGCCCACCAATGTCTATTTTGCCTCTCAGAGGCTTATTTTATAGAAACAACAGGCGAACCTATTCTAGTTGAAAGTTTAACTTCAGTTGAAATAGAGCTGCCCTGCAGATTGCATGTATGCTGAATTGAAATAGTGGCTACTAACGATCCGTCAAAGGTCTTAACTCGTGTTCTACCAGGCTTGTCAATAAGCAAGGCAAGTTTTTATTTTATTTTATTTGGCGTGTTATTGTCTCCATACTAAAGAGAACAACAAGCATCAATTTGAGACTTAGGAAGAATGTTCTCCCTCTTCCAGATGGCACCCTGTTGATTGGGGCTTCCAGTCTCACTGGCAGGTGTTGGCTGGGGTCTATTTGGATATACAGTGATCCTGAGCAGGCCCCCAATGAAGGATTCTGTAAAGCTGGTGTGCAGACTGAGGCTGGTGTTGCAGATGTCAAATGGGTGTCAGAAAAGGGTGTTCTTGTTGCATCAGACTCAGGTCAGTAGATTAACAATAATCACAAATCAAGCATTAGACTTGAGACTTCATTGCTCAGCTGGAGTCTCAGTTTGACTGATCCCTGTGCAGGTGCCTTGGAGCTATGGGAGCTGGCGGAGGATGAGCGCCTGCTGGTGAATCGTTTCACTAAACATGAACATGACCACATTGTCACCAGTGTGAGCCCAGTTGCTGGAGCAACCAGTGTTGTGACTTGCAGCATGGATTGCCAGTAAGACACACAAACAGACATACTCAACTGTATGAAGTGTAACAGTCACTGCAGAACAGTACCATGTAGATTGCTTATATTTTAAACTTTGGCATTAAGATTCTCTTAGTAGCCTTTCTCATACCTTTCCTAATTCTTTATTTTCTTTCCACTATAGAATTAAAATCTGGGATCTTAGTCAGGAGACGGTGGTCAGCACCTACAGCGGTAAGAGAACATCTGAACACTCCTCTCTCTATGGTTAGATGGTAGGAATGGCCAGTGTTCATCAATCGTCTGACTATTTCAAACAAATATTTAGTTCTAGCTTTGATCTCCTTGATTGTTTTGCAATCAATCTCTTTTTACATTTGTAACTAACTCTCTCCCACTGGAGAAAACCGTGAGATTCCTTCTCCTGTTGCTAACTGCCTATAACTGTTTCAGTATGGGCATTAATTGATCGCCACATTCTTTAATCTCACAGAAGTTCATGTTGCACTACCATATCCTTTCCTCTGCACCTTTTTACAGCATAAGTGTTATATAAGCATAAATATTCTCCAATATTCTGTTGGATTAATCAGGTTGATCAGTTGACTCATGCAATTAATCATTCTGTGAAGATAATTGAAAATGCCTTTCCACGATCGATGAAATAACCTCAACTTACTGTGTCTCTTGATAAACTGAATCCTTCCTACAGCACACACGAAGCCAGTCAGCTGTGTGGCCTGCAGTCCTATAGACGAATCTCTGTTCCTCTCCTGTGGCCAAGTAAGATACTGATGGAAGCAACATTTTGTTAGACAATAATTGCAGTGGATCAACTGCAAGAATACACTCCACTTGTTCCAAACCCAAACTGTCCTTTCTCTCCATCCTTCAGGACGGCCGTCTGTTGATGTGGGACCGGAGGAAGCCAACCAAACCTGCCTCACGACTAGGTGAGCAGAACTTTTCAGACCTTGGACAACTGGATTTAAATGCTTTGTTAAACGTTTTGTGGTTGACAATATATCGCTACTAGATAAGTAAATAACAGTATTTACCTCCTACTTACTTTTGTGTGTTGGGCTGATTTAACAAACCTTGACCCAATGACTATTGATATGTTATTAATAAACTAGTACATAGTATGTGTAGTTTATTTTATGATGTTACATCCTGTCATGTCCTTTCTTGATCACACATCTACCCCGGCTGCCTGTAAATGTCTTGTCTCAGATGTAGAGTCCCCCAGCTGCTGCCCAACCACTGTGGCTTGGCACCCTCATCACAGGAGCACCATTGCTTATGGTAAGGACCAGCAACGGACGGTGGATTGACCAAGAGATTAAATTGACATGCCTTGTGTTTTGATCATGCTTACTGTTCCTCAGGTGATGAACTGGGTAGAGTGACTGTGAGGGACTTCCAGGGAACAGAGCCGTCTCATACAGAAAGTGTCCACAGTCGCAGAGTCAACAGTCTTGCCTTCTCCACACATAGGTAAACACAAATTCTCTCACAGTCTAAGTAGGCAACTTCTAACCTTGGTCCTTCTAACACCTTGTTGTTTCTTTCACAGTGCCTCCTTGCTAGCCTCCATCAGCGATGACTGTTCTCTCGCCGTGATGAACTCCGAACTTAGAGAAATGTGAGTCTATGCACTTTACTAAAAACTATAAACACCTGGCTAGTCTTCTGTATTATTCATAATACTGCTGATATGTTCTGCTTCCATAGATTTAGAGATCGGCGACACCAGGACTTTGTCAAAGGTGTATGCTGGCTCCACAGTGGCTCCAACTCCCTCACGACCGTAGGTTGGGACCACCAAGTACTCCACCACACAGTGGATCCAGCCACCGGAGTGCCCACCTCCTCACCTTAGACTAACAGACGGTGACATAACTTGGATGAAAATGTTTTGCCCCTTTTTTTTGAGGTGGAACCCATGCATTTTATGTATAAAGCGATACCTAATGTCGGGAGATGTGGCTTAAAGTGGCATGTTGCCATCATCCAGTACACTGAATATGTGCACAATGTTTAGACTGTATTTTCCCAATCCTGGCCTTTCTGTATTCCTCCCATACTGTAGTATACAAACTCTGTCCCTTTTTTCACACAGTATAACACCATTTCCATGTGTAATTACACTTGAGGCAACCCATTTGTATTGTATCATCCTACATTAAAGTTTGTTTCATGTTGTAATAGCAAGTGCATTTTCACGTTTCGTTTTGTATCACGTGTTGCACAAGTGACAACACCTTTTTGTATATTTACAATGCCTGCTCCACACAAGAATTGGATATATTTCAACAACCTTAAACATGTCAAGTCACTATATGAGGTGCCTTTGAGAATAATGGGGATGAGTAGTATTATAGTATAAGTATTATTGTCCATGGTAAGGAAATTGAATTGCCATATAGACTGATACACTAGTGTGGCCAAGGCAAATCCCATTTATTGGGTCAACAGAGGGTTGTGTGTTATGTGTTTGTGTGACATACGTTGACAGTTAGCTCAGAAGGTAACAAGATTACATGTGTGGTTTGGATAGTCAGGGGCGGGTTAACTGGTGCCACTGCTTATCTGTGGACTCTGAAATTGTACACTGGACTTGGATGACCTATTTTTTTCTCACGCTGTACCTAGACAAAGTCATGGCTTCAGTAATATTATATTTTCCTCAAGCATGAAAAACATAAAAGCATCAGGGGTCAGCATCATAAAAACAAACTTCAGTCATTCCATTAACAGTGATGAGCATTAAATTATCCTCTAGACTAGAGCTATTCCATTGGTACCCTGTGGGCCAAATCTGGCACTTATATTGGTCTTTTCATTCTGAGCAATTATATGAAAAATC
Source organism: Monocentris japonica (assembly GCA_900323365.1). Lineage (NCBI taxonomy): Eukaryota > Metazoa > Chordata > Actinopteri > Trachichthyiformes > Monocentridae > Monocentris > Monocentris japonica. Next base: position 51,553 of record OOFE01049436.1, read on the forward strand.
TTATCAGTAAAGTTTTTTAAAAAAGGTATATTAAAGACAGAATACACCTTTTTCCACAAATAACTCAGACTGGGTCCAGAGGGGTCGTGACCAGAAGGTAAGTGATAAAAGGGTCGTCCAATTCACAGTAATGTTACATAGCACACTTTTCACCACCTCTGACTCCGACTGCTGGTTACGTACTACCATGGATTATATTATATAACAGTGTTAATAGTGCAAAATCAATAAATTCAGTCATTCAATGTTTTACTAAAAGTGATTTATTTCACAAAAAGATCTGAACATTTAAGACCTGCAAAGTTCCATGTTGGATCTTTAAAGCAACCGAAGAGCCCTGAACAGTGGAGGAAACAAGACCGTGCCAGGAAAGGCACCGTACGTCATTAGAGAGCCACCATCACTGAGGAAAGTTGTTGCATTGGCGTTGCCATTATTTAATTGTTTGAGTTATAATTTCTAACACGATTGAAATGTCACTGCCATGCCATTTTGTTTTATGTTCTCTCTCACATGCACACCGACCCAAAAAGCACATACTGGCCATATCTTTGTCTCCAGAAGTAATTGTGTTTTATGTTTAAGGTGGTTGACTTTACATGTATGTACTAGTTTTGTTTTTCCTTCCTTTTTGTCTCTATGTATATCCACGTAATCACCTAATAGAAACATTTTGCCTTCTATAATGGGCATTTTTCTGACTCTGAGATCACCTTACTTAGCACCAAAACACAAAACTTAAATATATCATAAATCAATCAGCAATGACATTTAGAAACATTATATTTGCTTTATTTTTTATATGAATGTATTTCAGGTAAGAAGTTGGATAGCATTTGGTCCGGATGAACTGCTTTATTTGGAGGTCACACTTCATAGCTGGATGCTAGCTTACATTACAATAGGCACACATCGATATGAAAACATTTACTCTATAAACTCGTACAACCATGACCTTTATATTAACTAGATCTAATTCCTAACTAAATATTACAGAATTTGATATGTGCATGGGTGCACCTACATTAAAAAAGAAAATTACTTCAGGGAAATTTTCAAGATCAATAAATATGAAAAACAGTCCTACTCTGGCACTCCTCTGGACACCTGGCACAGTAAAAGTGTGACGAAATGAAAATGTTGACTTTGTTTCCATGAGCAAATGAAACTAGATGAACAACATGTAACAGTGAAAGAATACCTTAGTTATGGGAAACCTAATTACAGCATGAACCACAACTACTACATTGTACAATATTCATCCATTTAACTGTGAATACAGAATAACTGCTGTCTGTATGTCAAATTAATGTTCATAATAGTAACATGAATAAATCCATTAAACCCTCTTCATATCAACAACTGTATAATGTACAGCCATTTTTACTTGCCATATCCAGCTATTAATAACTTCAACCTACTTCATTGTATTTAAAGAATTAGCTCACTAATATTAGCTAAGTGGCATTGAAACTGATTCAAAGCTGTGGTTAACAAGGCAATATGTACCTCTACAGTGATTAAACAGCAGCAGCCAAAGAAAGCAGTCCAAAATGGTTCACCCACTCTTTAGACTTTGACACTTGGATAAAGGAAAAAGAATAAAACTATTTGACAGTGACACCGTGCTGTCTAGAGAGAGCAACACATTCAGATTGCATTATCCATAACGGTGGCGACTAGCTGACCATAGATGAAAGACATTCTTAGCTTTCTTGAGAGCTTTGTTGAAAGTGCTTTTGTTTCATTGTGAAAATACCCTCTTATACAAACCTATACATTTTACACTCCCAAGCAATGTTGGCTGAATGGAAGAATATTTAGAATAGCTACACTTCTTATGAAGAATCCCCTTTACTGACAAGGGTGATAGGTTGTCTGGTTCCAGGCCGTACTGTAAATGTCATGCCGTATTGATGTTTTGACTGTGGTCCAGTCCTGAAAATAAGAACAGAATAATAATTATGAGGAGCTACCAAAACCCCAGGCCTGTTTTATTAAACAATGAAGCTGTCATATTTGAGCACAGAAAGCCTTACCTGGTGGGACTTTGTAATGAGGGTATATCTTGATTTTTCTGGGCCACTTTACTCTCCAACTCACGCATGTCAAGGCTTTCTGTTTTGCAGGAAAAATTCTTGTTCTGTGGTGTGGCTCTGGGAACAACGGGGACCTTTGTCTCCTCATCAGAAAGGGGGGCACCCCAGTCATCAGAACTGGACTCAGCCTCCCTCATGGGAGCTATTTTGTGGTCCATTTCCAACATCTTCTTTTGTAAGATGCTTAGCAGTGTGGCCTGGCTGGCTGAGAGAGAGGAGGGTGGTTGGGTAAGGGGCACCTTGGACATGGTCGGGCATGGCGGCTTTGGTTTGGCTCCTGTGTCAGGAGGTGGGAGTTGTGGAGGCGCTGGAGGTTTAGGTTTTGGTGGAGGAGATGGACCTTGACTTGGAGAGACAGGACTGACAGTTGGTGATGGTGCCTTCTTGACGGGAGGATCAGGTGGGGAGATGGTCGGGGGAGATGCCATAATTTCATCTAAATCAGCAGAGTTAGCAAACTCAGGTGGGGGAGGGAGTAATGGCATACTTAGTTCCTCTCCATAATTCGCATCCTGTGCAGATTCAGACTGTGAAGTGCCTCGCTCTACACCTTGCTTCTCCACAGCTAGGTTGCTAGCATTTGGGGATGCAGCTGTTGACATCCCTCTGAGAGTTGGATTGGTGGATGCCATCTCATTCCTGTCTGATACAGGACACCTGGGTTGTGCTGGAGTCTGAATTGTTGGTCTATGTTCCATAGAAATGATAGGCTTTGGACTCTCCTGTAGTCTTCCTTGAGGGGTTAGAGAAGAGGATGAGGTGAATTTGGGGGTGACAATAAAGGAATTGGGGCTTGAGTCCACGGGCTGAATGCTTCCACTAGACTGCTGATTTTTCTTGGTGCTGTTTTCCCGTGACAGAGAGGATCTTTGCTTATCTCTTTCCTTAGCTGCCATTAGAAGTGCCAGGGGGGAAGCTGCAGGCCCCTCTCGTGTCCCACTGGTTTCACTACCCTTCAGGTTACGTAGTTTACGATCTAGTAAAGGACTGAATTTGCGATTGTGACTTACAGACTCTTTAAGCTTGACCCGGTTGCCCTCTGAGTTTACCTGAGCAATGGGCCCTTTCTGAAGCTTTGGCGAAACTTCACGTGGAGTCTGGTTCAGTTTGTTCATTTCCTGTTGTGTTGAAACTGTCTTGGTTTTAGCCTCACTCTTTGGCTGGGATTGGGGTGCTTGAGAGGGAAGGGTATTTTGTAAGTTCTCCTTTAAATCTCGTAGATCTTTCTCTTGCTGGACTGCAGTGCTGTTTCTACGGACTGGTTTGGCTGGTGGAGCCACAGGTGGGGCGTTTCCATTTGGTAATGGGACGGAGTTAACAGACGCAGAATCTTCCAGGAGTAAAATCTGCTTGGACCTTGTTTCACGGTCCTCATGCCCACAGAGAATGGAGGTCTTGGGAATATTGTAGAGCTTAGCTGTGTTCTGGGGGTTAAAGGTGGATGCTCTGAGTGTCTGGACAGGGGGAGCTGGGGCAGGACCCTGTGGTGGGCTGTCCAAACTGGGAATAGAAGACAGCCTCATGGGCTTTGCAGGTGGAGTCTTCTGAGTCTTCTGCTGCCTTTCAGTAGGGGGCACTGGTGGGGAAAAGTTTGGACTGGCAGGGATTCTGGCTGGTGGTGGGGTAGAAATGGACAAGGATGATGTAGAGGCACTGGAGCAAGTAGAGGGAGGCTTTGGAGGAGCCATAGGTGGGGGTTTTAGGAAGGTTAGATCCTCCTCCTCCAGGGAGGGTACCAGTGAAGGGGGTTTTGGAGGGGACATGGAAGGTGGATGAAAGGCTGCCAAGTCTGGACCGTCTAGGTCACCCATGAAATCTGGTGGAGGTGAGATGAACTGTGTTGGAGGGAGTGGAGGCGCCATTGAAGGAGGAGGAGGAACTAGTATTTCCCCCTCCAATAGGTCAGGCACAGATAAAGCAGATCCATTGGACAACCAATCTCTGCTATCTATAAAAGAAAAGAAGAGAAAGAATAACAAGTAAAAAGGTCTGTGCTTGTGTGTGCAGTATAGCATATATATATATATGAGGATTTTTTTATATTTATTTCAATGAAATATAACCATTATCAAAACAATATTTAAAGGTATCTAAATGAGATAAGAATACAACTGAAGTCTATGAAGTGCACGCACTGATCATGTATTTTATAGTTCCCACTAGAGTGACTTTTGATATCATCCTTCTGGTTCCAATGAGCATTTTGACATTAAGGTGTATGTGAAAATAATTATCAATGAAAGAAAAATACCTCTAAAAGTACTGAAGAGAGCAATAACAGCACAGCACAACGTTTACAGCTATAAGTATAAAGAAGTGCCCAGTATTTGGGATATATATTTATATATATATATATATATATGGAGCAAAAAGAATGAGTAACAGAACTATACGGAAGAAAAGAAGTGTGTTTCTTGGTAAGCACACTAATTATGACAGAATGCAAGAAAGAGCTGATTTTATTGGTAATCATTATGATTTGATTGATTCATAGATTTATCATATTGTACTTCTGACTAGGCTTGGCTGCATCTATCATGAAACTGTATGAAATTCATTTCTTTACAAAAATGCAAACACTCCCATTCTGTAAATGTGCTTGCTATTTGGTATGGCTGCTTGGACACATTCAAAAAGGTTATTGTGCAATAGCTTAGACAAACATTTACCTGCCCTGCATTTTCAACCCTTTATGGAAACTGATTGTGAGTGTTAATAATTGAATTCTAGGCTTAGCCGTGTTAAAGTTAAAGCACATATTTGAGGTAGTTAAGCGGTAGACAGTCACCTGCACCATTGGTCTTCAGTCCATTGACAGGGGGCAGGACAGGGACTGTGGGTGTTGGGACAGCAAACCCTTGCAGACTGTCAGATGAGGACTGTGGAAAAAAACAACAAACAAAATCAGGCCACATTTCAACCTCTGGGATGGAACTTGGTTTAAGAATAGGGGCAATGATGGGATGAACTTTACATTCTGTTCTAGTGTCTGAGAATTTCTTTTTCCAAGTATTAGAGCAATCAGTGAACAACATGTTCTCGCAACTGTTGCGGCACTCAGTGTTCTTTCAAAAAGGTTAGCACTTCAATACACCTCAAACCTCACTGCCAAATACAATTTAATTTTCTATCAGTTAGGACTTGGAACCATACAGTATCATGATGCACGGGCCTTGATATGAGAGTGGACAAATGCATTATTTACAAAAACTGATTTAACGTGTGATGGTGTTGAAAAGCATCATGATGAAGATGATACAATGTGGTGTCTGAAAGAAGGTAGGTTTATCACTATATTTAGTGCTCATAACTACTATTAAGTAACATCCAAAATCCAATTAATTTATGATGTCTATTGTCAAATATAGAATACTGCATATTCTAACTAACTTTAACTTTAACTTTAGGCCTCTGAGGTTTCAAGGTTTGCCATGATTATACTGGAGGTGGGAAGTGATGTAGAACTGGAGATCATTTTATATCATACCTAGCCGTGCTTCACTCATGAGGAGCCATTGATGAAACACAGGCAACACCTATTATTCATTACAATGGCTAGTGTTAAAGGGGCATGGCTGCCTCTAAGAAATACCTCATGCTGTCACTTAGCTACCTGTGTGTATATATATGTGTGTGTGTGTGTGTGTGTGTGCACAAAAGAGAGAGAGAGCGAGAGATTTGCTGTTCTCATCACAACCCAGACACCGCTTCAAATAAACACAGACTGTGTTGACATAATACAAGCCCAGGAGACTTAACATGGTAAATGTCCTTCTAAAGGACAGAAAATCATTCCAGCACCACAACATATTTTTCAGTGTACCTCTTGCAATAAATCTGCTGCAGGTCTTTAGCTTAGTCTACTAATTCAGTCAAGGGTCACACTCACACCTATTTCACCCATTTCAAAAAGGGGCTAAATCAAGACATTTATTCTTGGTTGGTGCAAAACTGCTCAACATGGGAACTCAGTCATAATCAGGAACAAAGTGAACCTGTATTTAGAGTTGTGGTTGGATCTGAAAGTTGCTGAGATAATATTTTCCTATGCTTTAAACACTTGTGTTTGTATACACTTAAGTAATGTAGTTGGCTTTGTGAAAACAAGGATAGTCTTATGCAATCACTGAGGGGAATTGAGTTTGCTAGCAATACATGTCAGAAATATCAAAACTGCTCTCATAATTGTCTGGCTCTGCATGCTATATTCAGCCATCAAGGCACTTGGCCACTCCCACAAAGATTAACTGAGACAGACCACTAACAAAATGCTTCTAACTTCAGCTGTGGCACATTTTTACAAGGGAACAAAAAAACTCAGAAGGTCAAACTGCTTTGGATTTCAGGCAGCTGACAGACAAGTAAAAACCAGTGAGCTACATATATTTGTCCAGTCATAAGAGTAACGACATTGTTTCAAATGAAAGAAAATGTAGTGCCTGCCTGATGTCACCTTGAATGAGAGTACAGTCTCAGAGGACAATTAGGTAACGCCGTGGAAAGGTATGAACATTGCACAACAGATTGAAGGAGTGTCATTATAGATGATGTATGATCCAGTTTGATTTCATCTGTTTGTTTCCTTTTCCATGAGTCACTTTCATCTGTCATAGAAGTCTGAGCTGTCCAACCCATACGCTGCTGGGTGTGCCGCATCCAGTACATGCCACAGAGGCAGTCACAGAACACTCCCCATTGAGGTGTGTCAACCAGATGAGGGATGAAAATTTAGATCTGCCTTGACAATTTAATGGAAGCTCTAGCATTCAAATAGACCGGTAATCTATTGGCACACCTAAAAGTGAATCTTTAGCCACTCACAAAAATGAAGAGTTAAATCCGATTTCTTTGCATGTCCCTTGACAGAAGATATTATCATTGCCAACCTGAGACTATACAGTATGTGTGTTATCTGAAAGAAAATTGCCTCAGCAGCTCCATTTGAAAACCTTCAGTAAAAAGACACAAACAGTCTGCTGAAATGTTTACTTGACAAATGCTCCGTATTCCCTACAAGTAAACCTCCATTGCCCAATACGGGGGATTTTTTTAGATTTTGTATTTCAATTTCAGCGTCACAGTCCCATGCTCATTAAGCTATGTGAGACTCAAACACATTCTGACAGTCAAATACCAAACTGTCTACCAACAGTTTCATATGCATCTGTGCAGACACTTTAGATCTGGAAGGGGCAAAGATGTTGTAAAGCTTGAATTACAGGTAGACAACAGGGTAGAGACTTCTAATGCATATGATTGAGAACTGTGAATACTCGTATGCATCGTGAAGCTTTACTGAGAGTTACTTACAATGTAATGCCTTACTGTGGGTCTGGACCGCACCTTGGCAGTTCCTGATTCAGGGATTGCTGACGAATCCAGCACAAGCTCCACATTGTCTGAGGAAAAAACAGGGGAAAAAAACATTATTGTTCTGCGGCCTCTGTTAGCAAAGCAGGTTTCGATTTAGCATTGTAGCCATTCATTTCCCTGCTACTTGGCTGGAAAATAATCTGAATGCAGACAGTGGAACTGGAATAATCAACAGGAGAGACACAGATGAACAAACATGGCCTGAAATTGACTCTGAGTTGTCTGCTCCATCTTCCCAGACTCCAAAGAGTCCGAAAATGCCAAAAGGCTCTTGAACACTGTGCAATGTAAACATCGACAACTGCACTGAGTGTCCAACTGTCTATTGTTCTTCATTCAGGCACAGCTCTGTCCAGCCTAGTGATGGTGCAACAGCAGGCAATGAGATATCCACTGAAGTGGTTTGTTATTAGTTGTCAGTCAACCTGACTGACAATATATAATTCTATTTTCTGTTAAAGGTAGTTTTGTTGTTGACAACTAAATCATTGTGAGCAGTTGAATAAATGAGTCTAGTCTTTATTTCCACTTCACCATTGTATTCACCACTGTGTTCAAGTGCAAGCCCAATCATCTTTTCAAATAGAAATAGTAAATGAACATCTTAAGGGGCTGTGTAACTGTATAATTGACTTTAAGATCTGTTGAATGGCAAATGATCAATGAATGAAAAAATAATGAATTTTCTGTTTGGAGTAGTCCCACTAACGGCTAAGTTTCCATTTAGTTCACTGAGTTGAATACATTTTCACTCTCTTGATAAAAGAACTGCCAACATGTGGCAGCTGAATGAGTTTTAAATATACACTATATTGCCAAAAGTATTGGGACGTCTGCCTTTACACGCACATGAACTTTAATGACATCCCATTCTTAATCTGTAGGGTTTAATATGGAGTTGGCCCATCCTTTGCAGCTATAGCAGCCTCAACTCTTCTGGGAAGGCTTTCCACAAGGTTTAGGAGTGTGTTTATGGGAATTTTTGACCATTCTTCCAGAGGCGCATTTGTGAGGTCAGGCACTGACGTTGGACGAGAAGGCCTGGCTCTCAGTCTCCGCTCTAATTCATCCCAAAGGTGTTCTATCGGGTTGAGGTCAGGACTCTGTGCAGGCCAGTCAAGTTCCTCCACACCAAACTCACTCATCCATGTCTTTATGGACCTTGCTTTGTGCACTGGTGCGCAGTCATGTTGGAACAGGAAGGGGCCATCCCCAAACTGTTCCCACAAAGTTGGAAGCATGAAATTGTCCAAAGTGTCTTGGTATGCTGAAGCATT
>OOFE01049437.1:4642-29884 GCA_900323365.1 Monocentris japonica
AGGACATGCACTTATGATTTCTGGTGACTAGTAGTTCTCCTACGTTGAATGCACTTATTGTAAGTTGCTTTAGATAAAAGCATCTAAATGACCGTAATGTAATGTAATGTTCTGAGCATTGTAAACATGTGTATTGTCAGTTTAAATTTATATATTAACAGATCATGTTGGCTCACATCATCACCTTTCTGACAAGGAATAGCTAATGGTGTAATAACTTGAAATAATATCTTTATATGCCGGCCAGATGCTCACACAAGGAAACGAAAAACAGAAAACTTTACTGGGCTTGTTAAATTAATGTGGCCGTTAAAACTAACCACGGACAAAACGTCTGTGAAATTCCTGTTAAATGTCTCACTAATGTCTCAATCCAATGTTGTGACTAAAAGGAGACCCTGCCCTGTGCCTTTGTTATGATGCATTTCTTTCACAACAACAGTCCTTGCCTTTGGCGCTTTCTGATAATTACTAGGCTTTCAATTCTGTCCCTGCGCAGAGCTCACAAACGCACGGTGTTTACAAAAATACCTCCATCAAAGCAAACCTAGAAAAAGGTTGACATACAGTAAGATGAGATGACTGGGTTCAAATAATTGAAACATATGTTAACATAATGACTATAATCAAAGACAGGACAGAAGGACACACCTATATAAATCTAGCGTATCAGAGCCCAAGGTGGTGAGCCTGTTGTCATTTTAGTACGTGCTCAAAATGTGGTGAGCTACAACAGGAACTGCCAACACAAATAATGACAACAATGATGGAAGAGGTTGACAACCAGTGCTGGTGCTGAAAGAGATGAAGCCAGCCATCAGACACACTCTACTGTGTGTACACCCCTGTGACTTTGCACACAACAAAAACTTTTCTTTTCTGCTTTGTTTTAGCAAAGTACACAAACCACGTCCCACTGAATGAGTTGGACTACCTAAGTCCTCAGTCGCAAAAATTCAGAAAGTTAGGTGAAAGCGTGATAAGAAAGAATCGAAAATTACTCAAATATTCTGGGGGCTCTAGAAAAGCTCTCAAGCATGTGTTCCCTCCTGCTGAGATATAATGCAGACTATTACAACTGGTTCCTAATCCCGGCGTCATGAATTTCAAAGGGGCTTTAGTTTGGTTGGTCAAGTCAGGTAAAGAAGTGCTCATCAAAACGGCTTGCCAATGAATAGTGCTTTAGAGTATGTGCCTCTGAGTGTCTGTCTGCTTCTTGACCGGCTTGTGTGTGTGTGTGTGTGTGCGTGTGTGTGTGTATGTTTCATTTCCCTGTGATGATAAATACAAATATATAGAAATTACAATAGAATGAGTCCATATATCATGATACCCATGACACTTAAAGCCAAATTAAGTCATTGAATTTGCCCCGAGTGTGTGTTTGTGTGTGTGTGTGTGTGTGTATGTGTGTTTGTGTGTGTGTGTATATACGTTTACCTATTTATCTGAAAACAAAGACAACTTAGCATATCAACAGTGATAACAATATTATGATTGTATGAAGATATGCTGAACGACAAATTCCATCTATCTAATCTCCCGCTTGCTATTAAGGCATCTTTAACTGTGAGTGTAAATATGATTGACTGCCTGATTATCTGGAGATCTGCCTTTGTTTTTCCTCAACCTCAATGTGTGTGCGTAGACAGATTAAACAGTAGCACTCAGCACATGCCAACATCAGACAGATTCCTGTAGTCCTATATCTACTGCAATACTACGTATTCAATGAATTGTTAAGCATCAGGGACCCAACGAGTACAGTTCTTTCGTCTTATTGGTTATGGTGAAGTATGGAAATACCACACACTTCAAAAAATGTCCATCTTAATAAATCATGTCGTGTCATATTCTGTCTTAAAATCTGTTTTTCCTTAAAACTAGCACCAAAAAAATCTACCAATGGGGAGAAATAATTTCACTTGTTTCCAATGCAGTTTCACGTGTTTCAAGACAGCAAGTGACAATATCTTGAAAAAAGGAAAAAGAAACACCAGCATCAAGACGATGTGACGCGATACAATATTAAACAACTTTATCAGATACTTATTTTTTGCTAATGCATTTCTCTTCACAACTGACAAGTAGTTGTATAAAACTACAGTACTAAAGGCAAGGAAAATCCATTTCAACTGTTTTAGAAAGTGTTTTAGAAACAGCAAAACAAAATCCCCTTTTAGAAACAGCAAAACAAAATAGCTGTGCTGTATTCTACCAACACATCAAACATTTAACCAGGTTCAGGTCAGAAAAAGACACCTCTCCTTACCTTTAAGGTCAACACCTTTCGTCATTACTTGTTGGAGCTGTAACGTGTGCCTTGTTGTCTCCGTGTGACTCCCCAAGCACTTCAACAAGCTAGTCATCATCGAAGACTGGAATTCACGCAAACATCCAGCTGCTGACAGCTCCAGACAGCGCTGACACACATCGAACACATCCACATCAAACCTGTACTTCCAGTATTATGTAAAAGTGCAACACTACACGTTTACACTAGCCACAAGCATGCAAGCTTTAAAGGAAAGTATGCAGACACATCTCATATTTCAAAGACTTAAAAGAGTGCAACAACATTACACAGCACATGCACGTGGAGTTTTTTGCTAGGACGCATTAACGTTCACAGTGGCAGCTAATGAGTTATTTCCCACTACTTGGCAATACGACCTACAGCTGATGAGGATATTGATTTGTTTGTAGGACAATGCTTTACAAAATACACAGCAGCATGAAAGATCATCAAAACAAGTGTTCACCCAATTCTCACGACTGTGGCTTCCAACACCAGTGTAGTGTTTCATTCCTTCATTTGACCTCCAATATAAATGTGTTTGTAGATTGCATGTGCATGTGTGGAGACTTTGTTGCGGAGGTGTGTCAGAGTGCAGACAAGCTCACTTAGGCCATGTCCACACTAAGCCGTTTAAATTTGAAAACACATATTTATTTCTTCTTCTTATTTATTCAGTCTCAGTCAGGGGTTAAGTGGTTAATGCATTATCACACAAAGCTTCGTGTCATCACATGTGAAGAGCTGCTTCGAAATGAAAGCTGAGTCTGTCACACAACTGGTTGACCAAGCAATTCCACTTTACTACGTTCAATCCTAAAAACAAAAACACCCTCCTTGAGGTTGGGTATTTCCTGGGCAAAAGAATCTTCCCTTAACAACCACTCATTAACCTTTTAGCAAATATTTGCCATTAATAGCAAACCTGGAGTTAATTAGAGTAAGGTGCAATGATCAGGAAAGCTCACCTTCCATTCCAAAAAATCAAAGTCGGTTAATTACAACTTCACAGAAAGCCAAATGGCGACGAAATAAAGTGATTAATCATAATGTACCAGTATTTACCAGCAGTTAAGAGTGACATAATGAGTGGCATTCAGAAGCTTAATCGGTTTGCCACAGCTAGCAGCAGGAGGCGGGAAAGCATGGAGACAGGCAGTCACACTCAGCTTCTTCCTCTCAAATATCAAGGCCACAAGCAGGCCTCTTCACACCTTTGTTCACCCTGACACATTCTGCATCACTGGTGTTGCAGAGAAAGAGATAAGGGAGTGACTGTGACTTCAGCAGCAACGCTGTGTTTTACAGTCTGCACTAAGCTGGCAATTAGTTTAGGGGATAATCTTGAAGCCCCTAAGTGGTATTTGCTTGGGATGTCTTTTTAAAAAGTCCATCAAATGGAAGAAAATTTGCTTTACAAGGGTGATTTTTAATTTAATCTAGAACTATGATTTCACCAGCTTTAATATGAAGATTTTCATCCTGTTTATTTAAAGTTTTGTTTCAAGGGTTTCAAGTTAATTGAGTTAAATGAACTTAAATTAATTTCTCATTTTCAAGGTAGCCCAGCTTGTGATGTTAAAATACAGTAAAATTCTTATGAAATCGCTATGAGCATCTATGCTTCCAACTAAACTCCGCTATTACATCATCTAACATCACCGTTGTAATATATACTATAAAGCTCAAGTGTTTATCTATGAATACTGTGGCAAAGGAAGCATCAGCATGTAAAAAAACACCCAATGCCCAACTTAATGTCCATACACAAATATATTTTCTCTGTCTAACTTAGAAAAGGAGGGCGGTCAGTGCAACCCACAATAGATACACCTGTTGACACATTGACTGCATCTGCCCTCAGCTCCTCTCATCTTGCTCTATTCTTGTTGTTGGTGGGGAGAGAAGAAAGAGATGAGAGTGACAGCCGCCCATGAAGCTGCAGAGACATCCAGGGACTTAGTGACAAGTCGTGAAAAATACCAGTTTATCACACACAAAGAAATGCTGGGTTATTTTATCTACCTAAACGCGGGGTTGAGCCTGTTGAGCCATTTTTCTGGGTTATTTCCAGGGAGTTGGATAGTTTTTGTAACCTAGCTGCTGGTTTAGTGGTTGGGTCAGCCCCAGTGACGGGTGACACATTGCAGACATGACTGCCCCTCCTCGAAATTCCTAACTTTGTGGTCAACTTTGTCAACTTTGTGGTCTTCTCTTTTGGGCTCCCCTACTACTCAAGAAGCAGTGCATCCTCCTCGTGCATTTAAGGGGTAAAGTAAAGCTAAAGAAAAGGTTTGTATACACTTTTGCACCTACCTAAGTCACATACAAGCGAAAACTATCACTGTCTGAGTAACATTACCATGTTGCACACCAACTTTTGGTCCATGCTAAGCTATATTACATTACAGTCATTTAGCAGACGCAAATTACAAGGGTGATAGTTAACACTTTGTGGGGGTTGAATCCACGACTCTGAGAGTCTCATGCTCTACCGACTGAGCTGTCCAGGCCAATAATATAGTAATGTTGCTGTTGTTGATTCAAGTGTTATAGTGTTTATGAATTGAAAACAGTTAGAATTAACTCAGCATTGTAGTTAATACAAACCAGCATTTGGATTGGATATTCAACACATCTTGCTGGGTTAAACGAGCAACCCATCTTGCTGGGTTAAGATTAACCCAGCATGTGGTTGGTCCAATAGTTACCCAGCGGTGCATTTTTTAGGGTGCATGTTTAGAAATAACAGCTGTTGTATGTCCCTCTCTATCCCCAGGATCAGCGTTCATCACCAAAGGGCTCAGACGTGGAAAGTAATCAACCCCCTCTACAGGGTAAGACCTGCCCAGTCTTGTAGCGTACACACATCATTGTGCTCACTCTCTCTCTACCACATGTTCATTTCCACCCTTCCATTTAAACACTAAAAACATACTGTACTTTGCAGGTGTCATTCCTTAAACCTAAGGTAGACTAAACAAAAAGGAAAAAGAAAAGGGTCATCTTCCTGTCAATTTGAAAAAAACACATGGGTCCTGTCTTCAAAAGGCTAGCACCTGCAATCTTTCCACCTTAACAATAGTTTGACTGGATGAAGAGTCTGAGCGAGTCCTCCAATCCCATAAGTGTTTTTGACATTAAGCAGTATCATGCATAATCTGTGTGGATGAAAAGATCTGACACCTATGTAATCACTTACAATGGTTGGCATATGGTTCACATAAATATGATAAATGTTAAGCATTATATGCAATGTAGTATTATATTAAAAGATAATAATAAAAGTGTAACATTCAATGGGAAATTCTAGATGAAATGAAGCAAACTAGGATTTTTAGTGGGAAAAGGTGAAAAATAATTTACCTAGCATCCGTCACCCTTGCCAAATTTTAACAAATCATCACATCACACATCACACAAAAATTCATCAAAAATGAATGACACATCCACCTACTCATGACAAGCTGGGAAACAAGAGTTTGCATCTGCTGCAACTTGTCAGGGGAAAAACACTCATGAGTCATCCCAACTTCAAACTGTACCCTCTATCACTACGTCTGCAGCAAGCTCTCACAAGGGCTGACAAAAAACACACACAATAATCAGATAAGGCTCTCCACTGTACACCCTGGCCTTTTAAACTACAATGTGCAATGCACACACCCAGATTGTGTACCATCATCATAAAATCAACTCCTTTTAAAACGCCATTACCGTCACCCTGATGTAAGGATGAATGATGGTGCATAAAATGTGCTACTCTGATAGGGCTCATGACAGCTTAGGCATTTCATGAGTTGTTTCTGGAAATTGACTCTTATTTCCTTTTTCATATCAGGTTACTTTAGCCTGGTTTGCCCTCATTCCACATTCGTTCACGCTATTGCTATGGAGTGGGTCAGAGCCAATGACACTTGAAGAGACTCATCCTACAAAGGTAACTTGCACATATTTCCCACTTGCACCTTATTGCACATATCTCTTGTCTTGTTATATGTTTTATCTTTTTGTATAATTTATTATGTGAATTTGTTTTTTAGATTTTATATTTTTGACTTGTTTCTTCTGTTAAATGTTGCACTATCAGATCAAGGCAAATTCCTTATATGTGTAAACTTACTTGGCAATAAACCCCCATTCTGATTCTGATTCTGATTCTAACAGCCTGTTAGGTCAAAAATTATAGCGTGCTTGGGAAAGATATCAATGGCACTGCACTTTGAGTCCTCCTGTGCAAATGACAGCATCACTACTGTGCAACACGGGCCCGTGACAGGGGTACCCCTTTAAAAAGTGTCAGAGCCTTGCTACATTAGCATTTTTGGAATGCCATGAATGAATGTGTTTGGTCTGGTCTGTGCACCCAATTGAAAGGGTCCATTAAAAAGTGTTTTAGTGGTTCCACTGTGTTGGGTCGGAAGTTTGGGAGCTGGTGTATGGAGGAAAGTGCCACTGCAAAGAAAAGAATTCTGAAGAACAGGGTGGCTTCAATCAATCCATATGCAGATGATACTGTGCTTGGCATTCTTCAACCCATGAGCGGGTGGGACAAACAAAAAGTGAAAATATCAAAGCAAGTTGAATAAATGTTTCAGAGACATTAAACATGGTGGCAGATTGTGATTAAAGGATGACTGGTCTCACATTCAGAGCCAAGTATCGACTGAAGCCTGTTTACCCTTGGTGAGAGATTGCAACATCCCCTGTGGTAACTGTGTCAAACACCTTATTTCCTCTTACGCAAAGGTAATACTAAGAGCACAGACTACTTTTTACACCACTGAATTTCAAACTTTGCAGTGGTCCTAAAAATAAATATTCAAAATAATGCAAAAGGCCTACTACTATTAAGGATATAGAGGGAGGTACAGCAGTACAGGTCATTATAGTAATTATTGCACACAGCAACCCCATCTCTTTTCACTATCTACACCAGCGACAGCATGGTTTCAAAAAACAAATTTGCTATAACTACTGACAGCCATCCAGCCATCATACATCCTTTCCACAATGTGTCCATATCCACAGGGAGCACAAACATGGCTAAATGATATAGGCATCAATGCCACTCTTAATTTCTAAGAACAAATTGTTGCTATTAAGCTAAAATATGTGCTGTGGTTAAGATTTGGGGGATGAACACCTATGCTATACCTAGGCTATACAGTATATGTTATGGACTGCAACTGCGACTATGGGCTGATATTTATTTGCAGTAATCATTACTACATTCATTTGATTATAGACTTTATAATTAAACAATGTTTCAAGGAACCTAAAATAACTTAGGTTCCTTGGTAGAAGGTACAGAATCTGTCAACAATGATCTAGCATGTAAACACTTTGGAGGCATGCCTTTGGACTTCAAAAACTTAAACAACGTGTGACAGGCATTTAGCTAACAGCATTTTCAAGCAGCCATAACATGATACATCATATTCAAACATCTACATCACACATCTATTCATTCAAGTTGACGTGTGCGAGACGGTGCGGTTCAATTTTCATGAACTTCTGCATATCCTGATGGCAAAGCCAAACAATACACTTAGATGGACGTCACTACTTAGTGCGCAAGGTTGTGAACCCGGTGTGTGTGTGTGTGTGTGTGTGTGTGTGTGAAAGAGAGAGAGGAGTTCTGGGGGGGGTGATATGTAGTGCACAGGAGAGAGAAGCCTATGGGAATTGAACTCATTAGCATTTGAATCAAATTCCAGCCGCAGGAGAAGACATTCGTACACACTCAGGGCAGAGCCTGTTGTTGGGAATATCAGCGGTAGATGAGCAAAATCATTGCACTGTGTGCAAGGGTCAAAGTTAATCCTCCCATGGTATGCTCCAAAAGTGAAGGGATTTCAGAGGCCTGGGGAAAAAATGATAAAGATCAAACAAAACATATTACACTGGCTTGGCACAGGGATCACACTGACTGTTATAAAGGTTGCTTCTTCTATTGATGGTTATGTAAAGAAAACATGAAAGATGAAAGATAGTATTTTCATCCAATGTTTAACATAAATCACATCCCATGCATTTCCATAACCCCTAGCGCTCTGTGCCAATCATAGCTTAAAGATCCAACACTTGTGCATAAGAATCCACAACCTCAACAGATAATGGCCCATTTTATAGGCCAACACAACCACATTTGAAATGCTACACATCAGCTGAAAATAACAAGCCTGATTCCAACTTGACAATTGTGTGCTGCTATGAATGATATTTCTGAGCAGTGGTGGAAACCTGTTACAACTCATCTAGAGCATCCCAACCTTAAAGCACAGGAACATGTACTGACATGGCTGTTACCTGTCACAGCCAAATTCTTTTCCTCTATCATCATTGTATTATCCTACGTGTGTGTGTGTTGAACAGTTGGTTCTGGTTTTAATTGTGTGGTATGCTCTGATTTTGAGCAAACCTGTCTAGGTTGCCTCCTCTCTCCAGGCTCCAGTACCAAAGCAAAACAGAGTTTCCAATGATCCGCTAAGAAATCAGCAGGGGGGAGCACAGGCAGAGAGGATGTTTACTTCACAGGCTGGCAATTGGGACACACTGTCACTGTCAACAGAGCTATGAACTATATATGCCATAGAGTATTTCTGTATTTCAGTCTCAAAAAAAGGGGTTGTCCCAAAAGAGGGTTCCTAACAGTCTGGGCACTGTTCAATTGAATAAAGTGAAGAGCATTTCAAGTGCCAGCAAACCATGTTCCTCACTCCCTAGGAGGAATGCAGCCTATTGTCTATTGAGCTTTTCCAATCGCTCCTGAAAATGCAGCATGGGGGTGTGGGATGGAGGGCGGCTGAGGACAGTATACATGGGTGTCCTAAAAGCCGGATCCCCCCGTTCCTCTTTCACTATAGGTGGTCGCGGGAGGGAATGTGGTTGTTCCTATTCAGATGGGGTGCAAAGTTATTTGTGCCCCCTGTGTGAGGCGGTTATTTCACCAAACAGTTGTTGGCTGGACCAGTCGCGACCTTTGCCCTTGGTGTATAGAAAGCTGGTGGGGCTGAGAGGCAGAAAGCCAGAAACTATGGGACCAGGAATGCTGTTATCTATGCCAGAGAAAATCCACAGGATTCAAGCTTTATCCATTTAAATGATATTGACAGGTGATATTGATATTGAAATGATATTGTATGTTAAATGATCCATCCACTTTATGTTTTGTTATTCACATAAATATTACAAGGCAGACAAGACAGAGGAGAGTCTGAGGTGAATTCCTACAGTCAGTGACTCCAGTAAGCATTTCACAAGCATTTAAAAGGAGGACTGGCTGTCCTCAGAGGAAAGCAATAAATTCCCCCACCAAACACATACATCAGCTCGACCTGCTCAGAATCTCTTCCACAATCATCTTCTAGACAAAGCCAAACAAGCACCATGAAATTGCTCAGCTAGATGTGAGGATGGAATTTCAGCATATCCTAGTGTGGCACAGAAGCAGGGAGTGACTACACAAACCGACGCTCACAGCAGGAAAGCCCATGGGAACGGCAAAGCAAATTCATCAGCCATTCCTTCAGTGATCAAATATAGAAATTATCCTTTTTATGCATTGGTTTGTATTGGGTGCTGGGTGCAAATGATGGATGGTATTAGGCCAGTTTGAGTTTGTAATAAAACACAATTTAAACAATTTTGGCAATGCTTTTCTGACCACCTAACTTTATTTCCCACTTACTAAAATCGGTAATCAAAGAGTGAATTTGCTCATTACTCGCTATGGAGATTGCTTCATTTATACACATATGCATTATCTGGAGATTATGTGCTATACTTTTGAATAGTTGATCTGCATGAGCGCTTTCTCTAAGACTATTAATACGATTGATATGTAAAGTCCATTATTATTGGACTTCTCGAGAAAAGCAAATGTATTTTGTGTCAAACATGAATTAATTCTTTTCTGCTTGAAGTCGCATTGAAACCGAGTGCTCTATTGCAACCTTTCCATTCCACTTTAAAACACTCTTCTCTACACTTTGTTGCCTAAGTTGGCAATTTCTTGAGTTTTTAGAAATAGTTTACGGACGATTTGATAATGAAGTTGTAGGCTGTGTGTGCAAATTAGACTGTGTTTAAAATTTCTACCGTGTACTGAGCTGCATTTTGACATATTTTGATTCATCTCTTAATTATCCCCACTTCAGTTGCACAGCTTTGCACATGAAATGATGTAGCCTGTTTAAGAACTATTTTGCACTTTTGACTTTCATGTTTCCGGTGCTTTTATTGTGGTTTCATGATGTTATTTTTTTTATTGCAAACACTGTCTGCAAATCAAATTTCCTTAACAGGTCAATAATGTTTTTAATTGAACTGCAGCGATTGTGACTAGATACATTCCCAAAGAGGCTGTGAGGAGTGTCCTTGGTAGCTGGTTTAGGTTCAGCAGTGGGCTGGTTACTGGGGCTTTTGGCAGAAAGACAAGCATGGTGCTGTAACTGTCATTTTGAATTTCACTAAACCTATAAAATCATGTCATCACAACATCCGAAATGAAACTGAGACATATGAGACAGATACAGATAGGCAGATACATTATACTGTATGGTTGTTTCCTTTGTCTTCAATACAGCTTCACAGCATATGTTTAAATTTAAAAGCTAAAGCCCGAAAAAGACGTTGAGAGACAAATGATAGTAGTTATCTTTTTCAAATGTGTATTTTAAGTCATGCAAGCAAGCCCAGAAAGGATGCAATCTGCCACAGACCAAAAGAAGGATCAACATAAGAAGTACTGTATGTTGCACTGAAGTTCTGAAGCAGACATTTCACATCTCTTGATGAAACTTAAAGATGACTGACATAGTCTTAACTGGTAGTCAGTTAAGACTATAGTAAGCTTGTCCTTGTTCCTTGTGTTTTGGAAATAAGTGATGGGCTATCACTTATTTCCAAAACACAAGGATCAGAATGGTCTGCAGCATCCCCTGAAACTGCACGTTTCCTTATGAAGGGGATCTAAAACCCATATCTGCCTCTTCCAGAAAGTAAAGAAGAAAGACTCCGACTGCCTCTCGGAATGTGAAAACAACTGACATAATCTGAATCCAGATATTAGCCAGAAATCCCTTTGGACTGGAACAAGGTTATTTGCAAGTTAGACAGCCCCACCCTCCTGCTAAATTGGATTATTGGGCTGTTTGGTATTTATACTATATCCTTTCACCATAAGGTATGGCACAAGCAGCGCCTGCAGGTTGATACCATGGTGTTGCTGATTGTAACTGACTGGCACAGGGTTTTACTCTTCCCTGTGCGACATTGATTAAGTGGTTGAGGAATTCCCCCCCTGCCTGGTAAGGCTCTTACAGTGTACTAGCTGTTCCTAATGGATAACAATGGAGCTGCTCAGGTGCTGACAGCAGCTAAATATACTCCGGTCTGTCGCTTCACATTTGGCAGCATTTCCAACTCATCCGTTGTTATGTGAGTTGTTACATTATACAATAACAGCATGCTGCATAACCATGCTGTATAACTTCCTACAATATTTATTCCACAGACGTTCAATTTGTGCAATAGTTTTTACCAGTTTGACACCTCTGTAAGCCAGGGTATAACCTATCCTAGCACTACTGGGTGAATACAGTAAAACCCTTCCAATGAAACAATTACAGAGGTAGCTAGGGAGCAATTATCTCTCCTTGCTCTCCAGTAGATGGGTGGAGACAGAATGCATGGCATGTGGCAACACATACTGGTAACACCTGCCCCATGGGTGAAAGGGTGTAGCAGGTTTAAAGTGGTAGTAACTGTGATTTTTTTACACCTATGATCTCTCATTGTTGCCACTAGGGAGTCAATTTCCTAGGAAAGCGATCATTTCCATCTTAGTGTCAAAGTATTATGATGGGTGAATCCACTGATGGGTTGTATTCAGGTGCTCCCTCCTGAGCTGCACTCAGATAAACCACTCACCACCTGGCATTCAGAGTTTATCATCCCTTCTCTGGCTGTAATAAACTAGAAAATGCCAGTAAGCTATGGGTGTGAAAAGTTCAATTCATTTTTGAGGAGAGCACTTTAGTCTAAACAAGCAGCACGATATTTCGAAGAGAGAAAAAAAAATGTTGAGTGTGTGCGAGTGAGTTTGTGGGCGTACACTTATGCATGTGTATGTATTGGCACACTTGCAGCAGCAATCTGGTGAGTTACAACATGCATCTACTGTATGTGCAGTATGTGTATGCATACTTTAATTCATTCATAAATACATTCCTATGTTTTGTGACCACGTGTGAAAAGGAGTGGTATGGAGAGAGAGCGCAGCATGCTTGAATGAACACAAAGCTAGATGTTCTCCAAAGTTTGGATTGAAAGCTGACCCTATTCTCATGTAGTAGCTTGTGATGTTGTAAATGAAAGCATGGCTGAAACATCTCCACGGGGAGTGAGTATCCCCGGATTCCCCAATTACCACATTTCAGTCAAGTTGGGTCACACAATGAGAGAGATTCGACCCATTTCCCTGTGACAAAGCTGCAGAGGCTTGAATAGGCCGGCTTCACAGGACCAAGCGTGGCCAATGCTCTGGGCTACTCACCCATCACCACCACTCTTCACTCTCTTGACTGGCCAGAGACAGAGAGAGAGAGACAGAGAAATTTATGCTCCATAATGTTCTCACTCTGCCCTCCTGAGGACTAGCTGATGCCTCATCACTGGCCTATAGACCCATTTTTGACATTTTTCCTACTTGCAATAAATTAGAAATATCTTTGAATGAATGATTGATGTGTTAAATTGTTCTAGTCATTCGAAAAACTGGAGCTGAAGTAATTTCGTTTGATAGTAAGTCTGGTTGGGGTAGCAAATTAGGGGAGACCGGGGCTGGTTGACCACAGGGGTTGGTAGTCACGTCGCTTATTACAGCCACACTAGGGGGCGCTGTGTGATGATCTTCATATCAAACGTGTACCTGCATATCCATGTAGTCACTTCATTGAGGAGACAAAACTTTGAGGTGAAGGTAATTTTTGTATTTTTCATAGGTTTGAGTTGATTTTTTTTAAAGTATGTAAGTTGAGTATAAGTATAAAAGTATTTCTGTTAGCTAATTTTTGTGTTGCTAGATCAAACCATGTTGTAGCCAAGGCTGGATTACAGACTGGGGGTCGTCTCACTGTGACAAACAAGTTTTTTGTATTCAGTTAAGTCAGGAAGGGATTTTCTTAAAATGATAAAATGAGAAGAATGTGAAGAATGAGCATCATAGAGACAGGTATTTTACATACTTTAAAACTGGTTCGGTGCCTCCAGGAGAAAAAACTGTCGAGTTTTAAGGATTATAAAATAATTATAATTATGTGATTAATCCATTGAAAAATATAGGGACAACCAACCCTGCAACCAGATTGTCACAGTGTGTCAGGGTGTTTGATGATCAATAACTTCTTGCTAGAATGTTTTTTGAGAATAAAAGAGAAACCCATTTCTACTCAAGAGTTTAAGCTTTCTACTGATGTTGAAATGAATCTTGTGAGATACACTGATTCTAAGAAATCTACAAGAAAGCAAAAAGTGTGCCAACCAGCCTTGGTGCATGTAATAGGATTACACTATTCTGATTACCAAAAATGGAAAATTTAAGACATTACAGTTACTAAAGAATACAAGAGTCAGATTACAGATAACTTTGAAAAAAGGAAATGTGAAATGAAATATTTGTTAAAAATTGTTTAGCATGGTTGTAGATGACAATAACGCTATAGAAATTACAATAACTTAATTGTAGGCCTTGCTTTAAATCCTCTAGATTTTGGAGACAAAGTAATTGAAATGTAACTTATACCAGGCCTGATGAGATTACTAAATTGATAGTTTTTAGCTGTAATGGGTTAAAAGCAAGCCTGAAGTTGTATAAAGCTGAACAAATGGCGCCGTTGGAGTTTAACAGTAGAGTTATGGTGACCCAATGCTGTTTGTAGAGAAATTAGTAAACACAGAAAAGTTTGATAATTTAAGTGGTTTTTAATTGAGTGATAGCAAGACAGTTCAAGTCAAATTGACCCCAGTGGAACTTCAAGATCTCCAATAATGTGACAGTTTGATGAGCGCGCTGCAGTTATCCCAAAGTTCTCCCAACTGCTGTGATATCCCAACTTGTCTCAAGTAACAATGTGACAGTTAGAGAACTTGCGCAACATACGGATACGTAAAAATGTCATGAAAGTGTCTGGAAGTTGATTCTGTTGTGAATAAATGCAGCTTACCCGTGAGACGTGCAGCTAACGTATTAAAAAAAAAAAATCCTCTGAGATCCCGTCAAAAACACGATGAGTCTATCTGCGCTCAAGGCAACTTCACCAAGTGATGACAAGTTGTAGTCCAGGAGATGAGTTCGTAAAATGGCTGACGACTTGAGAAACATCATATTTCATATAGTTTGCAGATAGATATCCAGTCAGGCATCTCAGAGCGTCTGTAAAAATGAAACACTTTGATTGACGGCAAATACTGCGCAGTCAACAACTGACTCTCCTCTATTTTGGATACACCGCTCGTGAACAGAGGTCAAAGGACATGCGGTGACTTTGAAGACCGTGCGGAATGGTTGCTGTCATGCACACCCACCCATGTTCATTCAGCTTTAGGTAATACATGCCTTGGATATTTTATTCCGTGTGTGTGTGTGAGTGTGTGTGTGTGTGTGTGTGTGTATACGTGCGTCCCCGTGCTTGTGCGCGTGTGTATGCCCATCAGTGGAAGGGGCGGGAGCCACGTAATTTTTTTCATTCACAAACTCACACAGCATACTGCTACTGCATATTCAATAAAACACATAGCTGAGGTTCATTATAAACCTCAATTGCATTTGTTATTGGTGATTATAAAGGGCAATCACTGTTCATCCATGCGCGTAATTGCCCTTTCCGAATATCTAAAGAGGATGAATAGGCTGGCTGGTCTTTCCTTTCTCATCTGCTCTCTGCTAATACTGCCGTTTGCCTGCTCCAACTCAAAGTTAATAATTCACCGATGGGATTTTACAAAGAACACCTTTATTTGATGTGACAGAGGAGATGTATTGTGGTTTAACTTAGGAGTTTTATAGTCAGAATAAATGGACTAGTGCCACAATATGATATTTCTTTTTTCCCATTCAGCAAAATCGTCTGTGTTAATTTAACTCAGAGTGTAAAAATCAGCACTGTGCCAGCATTTATATGAGTGGACACCCAGCAGAGTTAATTTGACCACCAGCCCCAGAGCCATATCAGCTCTATGAGTGGACAAACTCCCCGATAGACTTTTGTCAACTCCAAATAATTGTCACTGAAAAATCACTTCCTGTGAAAAAAAATTACTGTGCAGTTTACTGTTCATGGGTTGAAACTTTCTATCACCCTGGATGAAACTCCTTGTTTATGTGTGTGAAAATCAGAAATGCTGAGTGGTTCAAAATGAAATCAATATATGCTGTGCAGGCATGTTGAGATTGAGAATTAGTGTTATTGGAGATAGAAACAGTTATAGGTGTGTTGAAACCTTAATTTAAAATACTAGTCTCACAAACACCAGACAACTTCTGACATTTGGTGCTTATGAAGCAAAGCTTGGAAAATCCATTAAGGTTTTTTGAACTACCTAAAAGACAGCAAATAGCAACACTTGGTTATTTAGCGTGCCTTGAACAAATAAATGTCTGATTTTTATTACCACTAGTTGATTTTACTGATGTCTAATAACATATATTGTCTTTTTTTATATGAAAGTGGCATGACTTCACACCAGAATAAAAATGTACTGTCCTGTAGCTATTCTTGCTCACAAGGTTTCAAATTCAATGTGTGTCCTGTGCAGGGGTGTACATGTACTGTAGCTGCAAAACACAAACACAATATAAAGTATATTCACTTCAGAAGGAAAGCTTTATGAAAACTGTTTCAATGTAATTAATTTGTCAATTTTCCAAAATACCCGAATGTATTGATTTATTTTTTCTCATTTTGAGTGCCTCGGCACATCTCTCTGTGTCTCCGTTCAGTTGTCAAGATGTGCAAACCCTTTAATTTCACAACACTTCCTCTCAGGGCCAGGACACAAGGCTGATATGGAAAAGCCAACCATGCTCCCATCAACATTTGTGGGCCATAAGAATAATGCCATTCACAGTCAGTCAAGTTGTCCATGTTCTGCTCTATTCTCAAAACGTTCACGCTGAATTCCAAGAAAATTATTGTCAAGGCCAGAGAAGTAGAAGCAGAAGCTGGAGCACTGCATGGAAATCACTCTCACTCATTATAAGGCTTTTGTGCTGCACTGACCTGTAATCTTGACCTAAACTTGGGTTTGTTTCTCACCTGACCTTTCAGAGTTGCAACATATAAATGGGCTATGTAGATTCCTTTCAAAGGATGAGTCATACCACACAGCTAGAGAAGACATAGAAAATGGATGTTTAAACTAAATAGAAAACTCTCCATTTAAATGCTAAGCCCAATACTTTGAGTAATGCTTCAAAGAGGGTTGCATTGACCTCTGCCCTATCTTGTTGAGCTGCAGAGAAAATTTCAAAGAATTTCATTTTTCCACAAAGAAAGGAGTATAGGAAACTCACTTGCCATTCTGTATGTTATGGCTGCCGAGATTTCTTCACCTGTGGTGTAACAATGCCCCCTAGTGACATTACAGATCCCCTTGAAGACTAGGGAGGTGAAATCACAATCAAGCAATGTACTTGTTCACCATCCCTCCAGCTTAAAATGCTTAAAAGAAATTGTAAACAAACCTTTGGGGTTTTTTTGTTTCCAACTATTGTTTTAAAAGTCAAAAAATAGCAATAACAACTGATACCTGTCCATTGACAAGGCACGTCCCTGATTTACACGTTGCATGGCTGAACCTCATTTTGAACGTGACTGTGACTGATAATCAGATGTCACTTTTTCAGAGAAGCTTAGATAAATCCAAATGGGTTGATTGAGTCAATTGAGAAGGCCCTTAAAAACCACAGGGGTTCTGGAAACCAAGGAGAGTCCCACGAGAGATTCCAGCCCTGTAGCTGTTCTCAGTAAATTGCAAAGGAGTTCACTTTCAATTTGCAATTTTGACATTAGAGCAGATGATATGTGTAATGTCACAGTGTCAATCTCATGCATTGACAGTGTCTATCCTTTCTGAAATGCACTTGAGCATTAAGTCCCTGCAGAAGCACTGCACCACAACTGCCTTTCCCAGTTTTATCTCTTTGGTGGGATGTGGGAGTTCTGTGTGTGTTTTTCAATGGGGTGAGCAACAAATATTTTCTGGTGATGATTTTCTGGTGAAGTGGTCTAAATTGTGGACATATTTTTTATGGGTACTAAGCACTAAAGGGTGCTTCTGAGCTGCATGTTCAATGCAGATTCCATACTGTTTTTAACTTGCTTATTTCCCATGAGCAAGTTCACTTGAATGTCTTCACTGGCCAAGAAAAGGACCTTTCCTTGGTGCCTTGGCTCTTTAACGTGATCTGTGATCGCAATTCATGGATTTTGCTTAAAGAAGTTAAAGATTCAGTCGATAACTTTTGAATCATATTCACCACCAGGTAACTTGGTGCCCAGAGCAAGAATTGGGTCCCAGCCTTCCCCAAACAAAAGATAACTATGGATATTGTGGCTGAACTGCTGAATTAATATACTTGGTCATTCAATAACTTAAGTTCTCATAGGATCAAGGCCTTTAAAATCTACTGTATTTTAATACAACCATTTCACCAAGATTGCAGTGGGATTTGGCAGTACTGCTTGCTCTTGATTGAGACTGCTCTGCCAATGTAAGGCTATCATTGAGACTGCTAATACTAATGCTGCTTCAAGGATTATCCATAGTTGTGGGATGAACCACTGCTCACTGTATGAAATCATCCAATTATGAGTTTCTTTGTAGTGAAGCAAAGTATGTGGACACATTGACCTGAACATGTCAGGGATCTTTCAGCATCCATTCCCTTTTGTCCAATTTCCAATATCTCCCTGCCAGGCAGAATAAGTGCCCAGGTGTGCAATGTTTGATTTGACCAAGCTTTCCTTTAAGTGACTCATAAAAGAGCAACAGAATGGGGGAAAAAATGAGGAAAGGAAGGAGACAATCCGGTGCCAAGCAATACTCTCTCTGCAAATGAACACATCAGAAAGTATATATACAAAAGTACATATGCCTCATATCCACAGAGGATAGTTGAGGTGGAAGCATGTTTCTTAGTGATTGAACACATTGAATGGATTACTCTTTGACTATCAAAACCCCTATGCAAAGCTTCCATGGTGAGGGCTATTGATTATCTCATATTTGCTGCCCAACAGAGATGTCAGCATTACTATTGGCAGTACATGGTGATGGATTGGGAATAAACGTTGATTGATGAGTGCAATCAAAGCTAGTGACCTTGATTTCTGGGGTGTGAATGTGCATGAGAATGTGTGCGTAATATCAATGTTGCAGTGTAATACAGGGAGTTACATCATCACCGCTTAAGTGTATTACAGACAGCTTGCTAGACTTTTTCGTGCCCAAGGGACAAATTGCAATTCAAATGTTAAATGACTTTAATACACATGCACGTTGGGAATATATGAGTAAGGGTTGCATTTCTGTTCTGCTGTCTGCTCTGTGTGTGTGTGTGTGTGTGTGTGTGTATTTGTGTGAACATATGCATGAGTTTATGGTGAGTCTTGACATTCCTGCTCCCAACAGCGGTGCTGAAAAGCAAATAAACTGATTGAATTGAGATGCAAATAAAAAGGGAGACACGTAGTAAAGCATTGTGTGTCACTCAAACTGCCACCTCTTCTTTCCAAAAAGATGAAAACATCCACAGTTCTAATTCACAAGAATTACTAGCCATTTCAAATAACTGGCAGCTGGCATTGTTGGTTTGAGATCCCTTGGTCCAGCTTGGTGCAGCATGAAAGCTTAGTGAGCTGTTTGTGCAACTAGTTTAGGTCCACTGACAAATCGCTACAGCCCTGAGAGTCACATTAAAGCAAATGAATGAAAAGGGTTTTTTTGTGAATGCATGTGGAGTACTGGCATTATTGTAGCCACAGTTTTCCTATAATGAATATGAATTCTGTCACATTTGCTGTGAAACTACATCCCAGCTACCATTACTGTGTCCTTACAGTGCACCAACAAAACTTTATCTTCATAAACTTCTAATATAGATTTTCTGTTTCATGTGCAATTAAAGGTCACCATGTTGACCAATAAGGAACCCTTCATGTTATTAAGACCTTTGAATACTTCATGGCTTTGACATCACAAATGTCAACATCTGTTGGGAAACAGATGTGCTAACCCCTCAACCAGCTCATCGCCATTCACAGAAATCTGAGAGCGAAGCAGATCTACCACAGCTCGTGGTGGCCGTCTTAGTTATCTTCAGAGAACTGCAGAGTAGTCACTTGGTTCAAGCTGTTGGGAGTTCATGGTGTTTTTCCATTTTGTTGAGTATGCTGATGAGACTGGTTTGTGCACTGCTTGTTGTGGGTTGACGTTCAGTGGCTAATTGCTACCAAAATATCTTTAAACATCCACCAAGCTCATTTTTGCTGTAAACTACCACATATCGCTGTTGTCATGTAAAAGCCTTGTAACTCCAATTTTCATGTTTTAACATCGTTCAAGGAATGACTTGAGGAAATTCTACAACCCTTGGGCTTATGAAACCCTCGCAAAACCCCATGGATAACCTCAAAAATACATGGTCAAGTGGTTTTTCTTAGTTCCTGAAAAATAGAACTTTTGGAGATATGAGGTATTCACCTGACAGCAATGATATATAACACAAGCTAACTTACTGGTGGCTTTAAATATATGCAAAGTTCCAGGGATCTTCGTGTCATGGACAACTAGACAGTGAAAACAATCACTAGGAAGAGGCTATTGAAAATCCATACAATGGTCTGTGTTCTGCACCTACGCCTGTCTAAGTCCCAATCACCCAGGATAGATCTTTTTATTGAACTCTTGAACGATTGTGTGAAAACAAACGCCAGCACCAGCGTCTCTCTAACTAGAGGAGATGATGAACATCCATGATGTGTGTTTATGTGAAGAGATTTCTCTGGAGGAGAAAACTATGGGAAAGAACCCACTTGGACGACATCCCCATTGTTTGTTCCATTATGCTGCATGGTTCACTTAAGAATAGCCTCTAATGCTCTCAAAATGAAAGCAAACACAAACCTCAACTGCCTTGTTTTCTCACGAAGGAGGCAAACAGCAAAGGGCCAAGCGGTATTTATTGGGGAAAACAAGTTTGGTGAAGTTGGTTTGAGGGGTATTACCACAAGTTCTACCTAAATTACCCAGATACATTGCCTTTTTTTCTGCTGCCAAAGTTAATTGATGACATTCAATCACTCATGGATGGCTTTTGAGGGTGGTAGATACCAGCATTTCATTTTAATGTGCAGTAGTCTTCGTCATGGTGTTTGAAAGATGGCTGTGTATACTCAAATAAATAGAAATAGAAATACATTCCCTAAATATGTAACTTAATAAACAATTTTGCAGAGTTTATTTCATCATTTGGTCAAAGGAGGTCGATAATAACATTTTTCTCTCTCTTTCCTGTCCATTTCTGGACTTCTGGACTCTGGAAATTAGTGCTGGACTCCCCTTACCGCTGAAGAAAATGTGACCCTGTAGCTAACTAAGACCTTGAGCGAACTGCATGTCAATTTGTGCAGCTTTTTCATAACTAGGAACAAAATTGCCAATCCCATGTAAGGTAGGCTGACCTTTACTGTTCAATGGCTTTATTGATTGCAGATGTCTGAGGACCTAATATTGGGCAGTAAAATTGAACATTGGAAGCGTACTCACACATATTGCACACACACCATGAGTCAATGGAAGGCTGGTGAAATGAGAGCTAAAATATTTATAGGTAATGCATATTCAGCTGAGAGCACTTTTGTATCATCTCCCCCACAACAGTTTTATAGTTTAAATATTTATTACCGCTTAAATAAATGGAACAGCATCACACCCTGACCACTGGGGACGTCTGGGTAAGTAGAAACACACAGTACCAGCAATGTCTACATGGAGCTTGTCAGCCTCTATGGATACAAAGAATATGGGTAGTCTGAAAGCGTGGTGTAAATCTGTGTCTCATTCATGCTGACAGAGAAAGTATCCCTGAATATGAGAGCAGCATTGATGTTCAGGCTGAAGTAACACATACCAGGTTGTTCCATTAACACTTGGTGTTTACACCCTCAACAATCTCCTCTGCTTGTCCTTGCCCTTTACTACCAGTTGCCCCCACACACCCCACCCTAACTGAAATGGAGGAATTAAACTCATTTTGATTCAGTTATTGCTTTGTGTGTTGCCAATGGTGCGATTTATGACAGCCAAATGAGCTGTGCTGAAAATGTCTGTTCAGATTGGCATGAGGACGTGGGCAGAAATGCCTGCTGCCACCTGCTCCTTTCTCAATGTTTTCTGCTCAAGAACGCGAGGCTGCAGACAGTGAGTGTAATTTCTTAATTTCTTCTGCAGCTTGAGGAGCCTTTTATCAGGGCTGTAAAAGGATGAGGAGGTGATGATTTCATAGCAATGTAAGAGTGCTAAAACCTCACCTCAAGGTTGGATTTTTTGCGTTTTTTGTAATTTTTGTATATTTTTATATATCCTTTATTTTCCGAACTTGTTTATTGTATAGTGCTGTGTGCTTCTCTCTTGCTTTGTACACCCTCTGCTGCATAACTGCAATTTCCCCTCGGGGACAATAAAGAGCCATCTAATCTAATCTAATCTAATCTAAATCCCTTTTTTACTCAGCACCACCCGATGTAAAATGCAGTGAAGAGGCCGGTGGAGGCTGACAACCTTCTTAGCGATGGTCTTGTTTGTTTATGGCAATTACACTAATGTCTCAAAATTAATGTGGTAATAAATTAAATGCTACATGTTACACCTTTAAATTTGAGAAATTGACAAAGTATTTTTTCTTAATCCTAGGCCACTTTTTATAAGCCGATATTACAACTTATAATGAATGTTTAGGCTTATAAGGGTGTCACTTGTCACATGCATTTTCATCCTACATACAGTATATATCACACATTTTTCTGTGCAAAGTGCTATTATCGGTCTTTTAAAATGTTTGACTCTGGCAAGCCCAGGATACATACGGTTGCCAGCTTTGATTGAATACATCCCCCCCCTGAATTTACTGGACTCGCCCCAGGCCTCACAAGCAGGTTTCTAATTGCAGGTCTCTTTTGTAGCCAAAAGAAGCTTTATTGACCTACAAGAAAATTTATCTCTAAGTGGATCTTTCCCTTCATTAGCCCCTAGCAAGGCTTCCCTATCAGTAAGAGAGTAAATTCTAGATCCTCCGACGTAATGGACCTCCACACCATGGAGCTGCAGTGTGCAATAAAAGGTATGCTGGCCCATTAGTCTTCTATGCAAGGCTGTTGAAAGCAGTCTGGCTAATGAACTAAGGCTACTGAGAAAAGAAAAGTAAAGAAAACAGAGAGAAGGGTGTGTGTGTGTGTGAGAGAGAGAGAGGACAGCTTCTCTATTTTATACTTAAATGAGCAAACTGCAAACAATGCCCTGAGCATTTTAGATTGATAACCATCTAATTGGAATAGCTTTGTTTGTATGTTCAGATGTATAATACAAGAGGGCAAAAGGGAATGAAAAAAGTGGCAGAGGATTTATTGTTTTTGTGGTATATGATTAGAACGAAAGGCAACATTGTAGGTTTACACGTGCCGCAACAGCTGTTTAAACATTTATGAAATAATAAGGTAGGCTATATATTGCTTCCTCCAGTCCTGACAAATTGACAAATAGACAAATTACTTTCCATTTACAAATGACAAATTGCTTTCCATTTATACCTGTGTGTGTGCACGTGTGTGTGTGTGTGTGTGTGTGTCCTGTGTCTCCAAAAGCCTCTCCTTCCCAGGCTTCAAAAACATACATTTTTCCTCACACAACCTGAAGAAATTCTTTAAGCTGTGCAGCCACGAAGTGAGCAGTGATCAAGCAACATCATAATTAACATCTCAAATCCCATTTGAAATGTGTGCAGATTTCCTCCACTGTTTAGTGGGAAACTGCTGTGTTTCACTGTCTGGGAACCGACATGCAGAGTGAGCAAATGAAGTGGTGAAGTTTTCCTCTGCAAAACTGGGTTAAGCATGGGGGTCGCTGCATTGTGCGATAAGCACAGATCTTGCAACCATTTGCACTTTTCTTTGTGCGTTCCCAAAATTAGACAAGCCAGTCATACAGGAGAATTTACATTCAGTCCTGTGAATGCTTGAGAAATAAGACCTAATGACTTTAGCAGCTTAACACACAGATGAGCCACAATACTCATGCAGTTCCATACACACATACCACACACACGTGCACACACACGCATGCACACACACACACACACACACACACACACACACCAAAGCACAGTAATACTGGCAACACTACCAGACACATACTGCATCCTACTGCCAGGATGTAAGCATGCTTAACACGCACGTATGCACGTATACACACACCTTCACAATGAGCCCCTCTGTGCCACTTTTCAAGCCTCACTGCTCTTACTCAATTACAGTTTGCTGTAAGGCACAGCTCCCAGGGCTGGAGCAAGAAATGTCAACACATTTTACACTTGACTTTTCTATTGCTCGGCTTGCCAGCAAGACTCTTGGCCTTTATCCTCAACTAGAGTTGAACTCACCAAACAGCAAAGTTGCTGGGCAATCTATCAGCAGTCCTCAGCACTCGGCCTGCTTTCTAAAGCACAGCAAAGTTTAGTGCACTTTTGTATTGGTGATTTGTGCCATGAATCTCAGCTCAAGTGTATGTCGTTGCCGCAGAACTGCTGTTTATTGTCTCTCCACCAGCAACATCTATGACAACAATAACAGTTCCCCATCATTTTGACCTGATCTGATCCTAAAGGTCAGATCATTTGAGAATCCAGAAAATGGCTGTTATGCATCTCCCGTGGCTGTATTCATTTAAACCTGTGGTGGATGACTTACAGTTCCTGCATTGCTTTTTCCCCCTGTCCCTTGACATATCTTTACATTACTCGTAGGCTGGATTACATTCTGACGGTGTATGACCAGTCGCTTAGTGCAGCCTGGCGTTGCTAGCCGATATACAGTCGCTCTGAAACTACACAAATTTAAGTCATGAACCATATGATAGCAATTATCACCAACATCAACAGCCATCCAAACCTTTCAGTATTGTGATGGTAGTCAAAGCAATGTCTGCTTAACAACCCCTTCTCAAGAGCCCCACATCGCTGAACACGAGGCCAAGACATGACATACCCAAAATAAAATGGTTATTGCTCTCTGACTACATGCATCATGGTCTCTCTCTGTGAAGCGGCATGTGTTGGTGAGAGACTTTGTTGGTTCGCTGTAATGTCATAAAACCAACGCAAAGGTTTATCCTCACTTATCTACCTTGGATGTTTTGGTTAGAAAACGCAGCGGTATAAATCCTGTTACCTTTAGAGCCTTGTAGCAACTCATATGTGATATCTGTCGGATAATGGAGTAAGATGTCCCTCTTATTGGCTGGAAAATGTAGGGCAGGGGCTGCAGCTTCTCTTTGACCCACAAACTCCATTGGCCCTTCTAGAGTCAAAGTCGACAGCCTGGCCTGCTCCCACATTCTCCCACCAATCCAGTGGCATCGAGGTGTCATATATAAGACCTGTTACCTTCAGAGCCTGCAATCTGGCCTGCTCTTCCTCCAGGGCCTGCTGCCTCTCCTTCTCGTCCATGCGGCTGAAGGACATGCCGGTGGTGGACAGGGACGACACGGCGCTGGACAAGGTGGACGCTCTGCACCACAGAAGACATTCACATTCAACTCATCAGAAAGAAAAGGATGAATACTGTCCATGCCATTACAATCTGAGCTGGACTTACAAACAGGGTGAG
>OOFE01049440.1:0-12527 GCA_900323365.1 Monocentris japonica
CCCCCTCTATCCCACCATGTCCCTCCATCTCACTTTCATCCATCCACCTGTCCGCAGCCCGAGCCGAGAGACAAGCCTCTGCCACCCCTCGAGACGCTTCTAATGAATGACTAAGTGAGAAATGAATGGCACACGACGCACCTTAGACTAACAAAAAAAAAAAAAAGAACCTCAATGCTATATCCCCCCCCCCTCCACTGTCGCACCTCACTGCGCAGTGGCGCATGGCGCATAGAATGTATCCTCCTCTGACGTAGATTATCACTTAGAGCACGGGAACGGAAAAAATGCCGTTATTTTTTTATACATATATATTCGCAGAAGGATATTGCTTCACGTGTTCTCTTGTATGCACGGACAGCGTGGTGGGTTCGAGGCTTGTCTCTCCGCTCAGGAACTTTCATGACTGGAAAAACTTTAGAGATGGCTGGCGGATCCAGATTCACTTTGATGCAGTACTTTATTCCAGTGACATGAATGTTTTTTTTTCTTCCTGGAAACCCATCCTGAATTTAGCTAATTTACAGGCCGTTTGTCTTAAACCACAACCATTTCTGGCTAGTTGGGATTGATGTAGTATGCAATCGCACAGAATCAGTCAGCCTGGCTACAAATGAAAGTGGTGCGGGGTGGAAGAGCGATGAGTCACCAGTTAAATGTCGTCATTCCCTCAGAGTGGGAATCAAATCAGCACTTTTTTACACTGCCATACCTTAAACGTCTCACCCTATCCTCAGTGCCATCACCTTCCTGGTTTGATAGATGTGATACACGCCGACCGCCCTAGGATAAGGATTCTATAGTTTCACCGACAGATTATTTGATTGACATATCCATTGATTCATTGTTTGTTCTCTGAAGAGCCTGCTCTTCATTGAGGGTGTTTCATGACCGTGTGTGAAAATGGGAAATTGTAAATTTCAGCTGAAACACCAATGCCTTGCTTTCCGTCCCTGGCATGTACCTTTTTCTATCTTATTTCTACCCAAATGTTCCACTATAGTTTTATTGTGTTATAAGCAGCGTCCGAAATTAACACCCGCCAAACACCAACTGCTGTTAAAAAAATGTCTTTGGCAGATAAATCAATAAGAAGTGAGTGAGCAAATTTTAAATCACCACACAGTACCTGATTCTATACATGAAATGGCGTTGAAAACGGGGTGTGGCATATTTTTTTTTAATGAAAAATATATCTTATTTGTTTTGGCTGGTAAAAAATATTCTTGTCAGGTAGATTGTTTTACCAACCCTTCACAAGTTTCAAGTTTCCTTATGACGTTTACGACTTTGTGTATTTTCATGATCTTATATTGTGCGTTTGTTTTTTTTCTCTTGTCTTGTACCACATAATAGCCATTGTCATTTTGAGTCATGTTTGGAGTCGTTTCAACTGAAAAAAAAGATCAATATATGAAGCAAAATAAACATAGTAATTTGTACAGATGTGTCTTTTGTTTTGTCTTTGGAGTTGTTTTAGAAAATTGAACTGAGATAATATCTCACTTAAACAGATTTGCACATTTCTTACGTTTCTCAGAGAAGATGTAAGGATTTAGGATGAGTTTGACCAGATTCCCTTTTAGATTGCCACTCCTATATTCAGACAACAGAAGTACCGTACATATTTTGGAGTCGCACCAGGGTTCAACTGATATGGGCTTTAAAGGCCAGTACGGATACAGAATTGCAGCTGATAGCTGATATTTATTCAATATCTTTTAATTTATCCATTTTCCTGCCCAGAAGTATTCAGTGTTTCCCCCCAGGATTTATTCTTGATAAAGCAGAACAACCTCTGAAACAAGATTCAGACCATGGGACACTAAAACTTGATCAATTCTCCAATAAATATAATAATCAAACAAACTGCATCATATGAGAGATGGACTAAAAGGCACATATCAGCAAACCAATATGTCAGTCTGTAACAGTGTACAGTATTTTGATCTTGTGAAGGTAGGAAGTACTCTTTCAGACCAGCAGGGGTCAGACTGCCACTGTAATACTATTGGTATCTGAACTAGAATAAGATAGAATAGAATCAGGAGACACTAACCTGAAGGATGAATGACGCGTTTATATTGTATGACTGAATTTACAGAAAAGGCTTTGGTGGTTAGACACCATCATAAAGTTATCTTCATAGGTTAGTAACCCCACGGAGGGAAGCATATGATACATTTCCCCCCTAAAAATAAAGGTAAACATTTCCTACCTTATCCGGGAAAAAACAGTGTCTAAAATTAGATTTAAAAGAGGAAGTAAAATTGTATTTATATGGCACCTCTCTAGAAACAAATCTCAAAGTGCTTCACAGTGCATTTTAAAATCAAATAAATCACACATAAAACAAAATGACGACACATAAAACAGAAAAGAGATGGCAAACGTAAGAGCTGTCTGAGGCTAAATGATAGATACCCATACAGTAAATTCCTCAGGTTAAGATTTAACTTTGAAAGCAATGTTTGCGCCTTTAGTATAACTGGAAACCAGTGAACGCCTGTTCTTCACTTGTTCCCATTCTCAAATGGAAAAAGTGTAAATAGTTAAATGAGAAAAATGGATCTGTTCCCAAATTCTTGTCAGAGATATTACGTTTTGAGCTAGATGACAAGGAGGGAAATGTAATGTTTAATGTATTAATTATCCCTGCCAAAGCTTTTTATACACAAAGCAAAACATATGAAAACCCCACCGCCTTTTAGAATATTTTTCATTGACTTTCAAGTGCACTTCAAGTCCCTGAAACAGATGAAATTTAAACCTGCCTAGGATTTTCTAAGCACCTGGACCTAACTTGAAGCCTTTCGTGAGTATTATTTTATTTATGTTAAAGGTTTGGTTCTTTAATTCTATGTTATACCATCGTGATGTGATGCACCAAATGAGATACCAAAGGAGTTGAAGCGCTGGACAGCATCTGATGGACACACAAGTGGAGGCACGCATTGCTGCGTGCCTGGTAGACATCTCGTGGTGGATGTCGATGCACCACCTGAAGCTCAAACTGGACAAGACTGAGCTGGTGTTCCTCCCGGGGAAGAGTTGTCCGCACCGAGACCTGGCCATCACCATTGACAATGCTGTGGTGACGTCAACTTGGACTGCAAGGAATCTGGGTGTGACCCTGGACGACCAACTGTCGTTCTCGGCAAACATTGCATCAGTGACATGCTCCTGCAGATTCCTACTCTACAACTGCCTGTAGCAGCTCGCATCCAGTTCAAGACCCTGGCGCTAGCCTATAGGGCAGTGAAAGGAACAGCTCCTTCCTACCTACAGGCTATGGTCAAGCCTTACACCCCCGCCCGACCACTTCGCTCTGCTGCCTCGAGGCGACCGGTTGCCCCGTAGCTCAGAGGCCCCTGCGGCCAATCTATACGGTCACGGCTCTTCTCTGTTCTGGCCTGAATGAACTCCTCACTGATGTCAGGACAGCAGAATCTCTGCCCATCTTTCGCCGCAGGCTGAAAACCCACCTCTTCAAGAAACACTACCCTGACCCTTCCTCTTAGCACCTGCTTATTTGTTATTTGAATGCACTTATTGTAAGTCGCTTTGGATAAAAGCGTCTGCTAAATGCCTGTAATGTAATGTAATGTAATGTAATGTAATGGACAACAGTAACAGAAGAGTTGTCTCAGCGTTGTTACGTTAATCACATAGGAACATCTTGGCTCTACTTAAAGGAATACCTCAAGTACCTCTGCAAACAGGAACAGCGAACAAAAGACCCTATGGATGTTTGCCGCAGCCGAGTTAAAGACAGGTTGAACCGGCACTGGTGGTTTCCCTCTGCACTGGTTTGACTTCTTTGACAGACTGTATTGGAGCACACGTGGTGTTCAGTAGATCACTCCACCCTCTCAGCAGACAAGGAGAGAAATAAGAATAAAGGAGTAGTATTTAGGTGGACTAAGATCTTTGTCTGTTTATAAAGGTGGGTAAACTCTATCCTGCAATTAAAGAGGTGTGTAAGTTTAGGTGGGTTTACCCTCCACTACATGTTATAAACCTACTTCAGACTATAGCAGGCAAAGGTTAAGGGTCAGGCTACTGGTGCTTAAAACTAAGAAGATGATGATAATTACTACTACTACTATTATAAGTAGTCACTGTAGCTGTAGTAGTAGAAGTAATATTAATGGTAGTTGTAGTAGCAGCAGCAGTATTAGTGTTAGTAGTAGTCATATTATAGTAGTAATAGTAGTAGTAGTTGGTATTATTATTATTATTATTAGTAGTAGTAGTAATAGTAGTAGTTGTGTTATAGTAGAAGCAGTAGTAGTATTAGTTGTAGTAGTATTATTAGTGGTAGCCTAGTAGTAGTAGTAGTAGTAGTAGTAGTGGTAGTAGTATTAGTATTAGTAGTAGTAGTGGTAGTGGTAGTAGTAGTAGTAGTAGTAGAAGAAGTTGTAGAAGTAGTATTAGTGTTTGTAATAGCCATATTATAGTAGTAATAGTAGTAGTAATGTTAGTAGTAGTAGTATTAGTATTAGAGCCAACCAAATGCACTTGACCGAAACTGGAAGCTACCTGGCCTGAAGTGGGTGTTGCCTCCTCTTTGACGCCGCGCCCCTGAGGACACACGGCATCTTTCAGGAAGAAAACCCAACGCACCACACGTCAGGCACAGAAGAAAAAAAAACGGCCGCTGGTAACTTGGAAGAAGCTGCCTTGGGGGTTTTCGGCATTCTTGCATGCTACTTTTAGGACGGGAGAAACAGACAACATGCTCATTAAAGAATTGTGAGTATTACAGCACGGTGTGAAATTGAAACGGAGTTATTGTGTCTTTGTTGTTTATGTTGTTGGGGAAGAGGGACAAACAGGCCCGCTTTACGATAGACAGACCTAACCTGCTCCACTTTTCTCAAATGACTATCGTTACAGAGGAAATAGAGCTGGGGAAACAGTAGCCTGGTTCCACAATTACGGCCATCTCATCAAGCTATAGTGTTATTGCATCTATGGTGGCCTTCCCTATGTTAAACCTTTCAGCACCTGGCTTACTTACACGAATGAGATGTCTCGTCTGTGAAGTGATACATGGCCCCAATAAGTGCTGATGTCTCCTGTATGGAGTGAACATAATGCCGAAATGTGACTAAAGAACTTTTCTGGTTTGTTTGGAGACACTCGTCAATTCAGCATACTTATAACCTACCAAACAACATTGTATTTCAATAAAACCTCAACTTTTACAATTGGTTCACACTGTTCGCCGCCGCACTCGGTGGTGCATTTTGGCGGAGGAATACTGTGTTTATAAGAGGCGAACCACGCCATAATTGAAATAAGTGTTGCTTTTTTGGAATGGGTGCACGCCGAAATGAAGGACGGTTTGTAACGATTCACTAAAGGCCTTGAGTCATAAGTTATGGCGTGTGTCGGCGCCCATAAGGAAGGAAACAATAATGAATGAATGAGGTGACTTATCTTTCCTGAGTGAAATAATGGTTGGCTCCATCAACGTTTGGCTTTCAGAGAGGTTGAGGTGTGTCGTGTCACATGCACATCATGGCTGGACCATCATCCAGTCCACTGTCACCTGACCACGGTGCGAAGTACACTACATAAAGCCTCTGCCTTTGCCTTGTCTGACACCATCGACTGTGGAACTCAATGAGAGGAGTCTCTGGGTGGGCGAAGGGGTTCAGTGCCAGTGATTTGGGTCTCTGCATCATCCCTCCATCATGATCATTTACTGTCTAGCTAGGCTAAGACAGGAAGGCTCAAGCAGTTCCAAATCTGTTCAAAACTAGTTATATTGCAGTTAAAAATAACTCCTTTAACTCCGAAGTATGGTGAGCAATGTCTTAATCAAACTGACTAGCGTTACTGCCACAGTATGAGTGGAGGCTTTCATTTTGTGTG
Source organism: Monocentris japonica (assembly GCA_900323365.1). Classification (NCBI taxonomy): domain Eukaryota; kingdom Metazoa; phylum Chordata; class Actinopteri; order Trachichthyiformes; family Monocentridae; genus Monocentris; species Monocentris japonica. Next base: position 5,884 of record OOFE01049440.1, read on the forward strand.
TTTTTTAATCGGCCATCATGTCCAAGCCTGGAGGGCTCCTCTTCCACCGTGATCTGTTCTAATGAAATATTCAGACCTTGCCAGACTGGCAACAGGTGGCAGTTAATTGGCTATTGTATCATGGCACACAAAAGGAAGATACACAAAGGGCACACACACACACACCCCCACACACACCTTGCCATATTAGTTCTAGGTGTAAGTTTCCTCTCACAGTTGCAATCGTCATTGCAGTTTCCTGCTTCCTCCTCTCTAGCCTCCAGGAATAGTAGCATCTTCAGGTCTGCACATCAGCGGAGGACTATCTGGCTGCTCCCCAGTGCTCATAATAAATAGGCTATTAGTCAGACCAAATACAACACCAACAGGTGACTCAACAGTGCTCTGATGGGAATTATATAATAAGAAGACAGATATCCAATTTGCAAAATGTGCACAAGAAGGTTGGGCAGAGATTAGTGCCAGCAGAAACTTGAATTTGAATTGCATTGACTTGAATTTGCGATGCTTGAATCGGTGAATTGATTGCATGCGAAAGCTGAAGCTGAATTGCAGAATTTGTATGGTCACATTTGAAACTGAATTGTTCACTGATGTACGAAAAAGATGCAGTCAGGCACTCTGACTCAAGGGCGATATGTTGCTTTGCTGAGTCATGGTATCATGATTTACTCGCTGTAGGTCAGTGGAACAACTGTGACTGTTATATTTCCTCGTTCCGTGCTGACTAGGACAGCTGTGCCATAACGCTTTCTCTCTCTGTTTCTCTCTCCTAGCCGAATCGTCTTGCCCATTTCGGTGGATGAGGTAAGGACCATCTCTTGTTTCTCTGCTTTTCTCATCGACTCCTAGAGTCAGCACAGGAAACTCAAACCACTACAACCAGAATGCCAGAACAGGTCTTTAATTCCAAAGCGCTAGGGTTCAACTGATATGGGTTTTTGAAGGCCGATACAGATACCAAAATTGGTAGATTGGTGCTTGTCGATAGCAGATATTTTGTGCTAATATGCAATATTTTCTTTAAAATGTCAATTTCATTCCCCAAAAATTCCAATAAAGTATTCAGATTTCCCCCAGGATATTGTTTTTGTCAGAATAAAAGCCAGCGTTGAGACAATCATGTGACACTAAAACCCTCCACTGAAACCTATAGTAATGAAATTCATTTAAGGTTAGTGGCTTCTTCAAGGGAATACTATTACACTGTTGGATAGCATCAGTCTGTGGGGTTCAATGCAATAGGTTTTTCCAAGTCAAGACAAAAGTGAGACTGGAGAGATCACAATGCTGTGGTGTGCCGTGCCGTTTATCCTCGCACATCTAATTTTCCTACTTTTACCGATGATTGAAGGCACACCAGAGCAAATGGTTTATCTGCATCACTGGGATTCTACACATACGGTACTCAGTGGTAGCTGCCCAGGCATGCAGTGCTGTTATAGGTAGCTATAGGTAGCTTCCAGGCTGACTAGATGCCCTTTCAGTTGAAAACCCTTGCTGTACGGTTTCTGTCAGGTCTATTTTTTATTTACTGTTTACTCTCACATGTGATGTTGCATTCATGGCATATGGGGAAAATGGTAGATACAGGCTTCCTACTTAAAAATACCATTCACCTTCATCTGGTAAACACTACTTAGGAACTTTGGTGATGGACCCCGATTTCTCTGACATCCTGAATTCTGATGTCGCCAACAAGGAAATACCTGTAGTCAAGTGTAGGGAATGGGATTTTTAAATGAACAAAATGAACATCATTTTGTGATCATAGCTTTTGTTTGTGGCTGACATTGCAGTGTACTCAAAAGTATCACTCAGTGCATGAGTGTGAAGTGAAGAAGTTGACCGGGAGCAACCAGTCTACAGAAAACTTCAAATGAGTTCACGAGTACTTGGAAGACTTCACGTGTTCAAACCCGTTCGACACTTCCAAGTATTTGCTTTGAGTAGTCAAGCTGTTCAGACGGTTATTCCCATTTGACATGAACATCACACATCCCGCTCCTTATTTTTGGCCAGGGAATCACGCAACTTGAACCTGTAGGGCCACACTAGGGACTGACAAACTTGACTGACAACGATTTCCCTGAACACGTTGTTTGGTCTGACATTGATGACCGGCTCCATTCTTGTGCAGCCTGTTTGTTGATAATTGCAGTGGAATATCTTGTGCGCACCCCTGAGCCGCTTTTAAAGGCCTGCCTTATGTCAGATTGTCCAGGATAATAAGAAAAACGCACTGGTTGTACATGTCAAGCCACATTCCTAAGTTCCTACTCAGTGGCAAGGCTGAGCATCCACAGCGACCAAAATAAGCTAGGAGCCTCGCTCTCGTAGCAGTGCTCTTCCTCCTTACTTGTGGAATTCCTGGAACAATTTCAACCCTGCCAGTTTTTGTCCAGCTACGCTGACCAGTCAGTCTCCCCCGACATGACACCCAAATTGTCCAAATCCACAAATAGATGGACAAATAATAGAGAAATTGTTTTCTGCTTCTTCTTTTTTCTTCTTCAAGGACAAATCTTGGTTTCTCCACCGACAGCAGTCTCAATAGACCATCATGCAATGCAGCCACAGCTTGCATCATTGCAGATCTTTTCCTCGGTAGTGTGTGAAATACAAACGCTCTCAACATTTTTTTTTTGTAATCTGAACAAGAACTGCATCGTGATCTCTCCAGTCTCACTTTTTCTCGACTGGGAAAACTTATTACCCTATTGCTATTGATCTCTCCACGTATATATGTATATATACCCACCTCTTCAAGAAACACTACCCTGACCCTTCCTCTTAGCACCTGCTTATTTGTTTCACTTACTTGAAGTAGGTAGCTAACTTATTGCACTTTTACCTTAGCACTGGTTCTGCTCTTAGATGCTTGTTTAGGAAGGAAATGACTTACAATTTCTGGTGACTAGTAGTTCTTTTGCCTACCTATGTTGAATGCACTTATTGTAAGTCGCTTTGGATAAAAGCGTCTGCTAAATGCCTGGAATGTAATGTGTAAACAGCACAAGTGGACCAGGCAGATTGAGGGAAAGTAGGTGCACTACAAAATTAAGGGTGTGTGAGAGGTAGTGGGAGTGTCTGGGCTGGGCCATGCTGACGCTAACAGCAATGTGAGTCACTTTCTCCCATTGTCACAACCCAACCGACTGACACAACCCGACCAACCGACTGACTCAGGGAGGGAGGATAGGAACTAGGGGTGGGGGGGTGGAGGAGGAAGACGAGCACGAAAGAAGATAAGATAAGTTAGTAGAGGACAACCAGTTTGCTGACTATGACGATTTTCATATGCTGAGGCCAGTGTCTGTAATAACTAGAGGGAAATGGTTAACTGAAATCACGACAGTAGGGAGTTTCACAGGGGTCTTTGAACTCCCTGTCTGTTTTTCCACACTCTTAAAGGAGGGGAGGAACTTTAGAAAAGGTCCAGTGTTTGGGTTTTACACTCTTGGATCTTCTGTGTTCACAGGAAAAAAAGTGGAAATTGTACTATTTGTTGTTTTGCCAAATTTGTAGTGTAGAATATCACTGACGTTTCCTTGCAAAATCACAGAAATTGTTTTGGAAGATATGTAAAGTCAAATTTTTTTCAAAACCATTAGCTGCCCAACAAGCTAGCGAGGCATTATCTCGCCAAAAGCTAGCAGCTAACTAGGCCATATGTTCATGTTTTTTTTTTTAGGCAACAGTCAATTTTATTTTGATTTATCAAATGGATATGATGTTCCCAACACAATTAATTCAGATAATACCCACATCTTATCAACATGAGGCGGCTGTTGTCGCTTAGGTGTCATGGGTACAGAGAATACATGACTTAAAATCACATTCACATGTAATGACTAGGAAAAGTGAAAAACACCCCCAAAAAAGGCTCCATATAGTCCCAGCGAATAGTTCTTTAGGCTTGTACAGAAGCAGAAACTTTTATGGTGCTGTGCTAATCAGTGAACTCATGCAGTGTAGTCTTTGGTCGGAAAGAAAAGACGCATACTCTTGGGCCTCCATCCCTGCACTACATTGACCAGTGGTCTCAAACCATGTGCCATGGTAGGCCAAGAGTCTGCAGCTTTTCATTCCAACCAGTCACAATACCAGCAATTTTCACTATTGGACAGACATTCAAGCAGAAAGAGGGAGAACTAATCATTGAAGTCAACTGATATGGTTTTTGGTTGGAAAGAAAACCTGCAGGGAACCCCACTGTAGTTTTTTTTTCATTACCTTTCATTACCTAGTCATGTAAAAACCACTACCCTAACCAAAGATCCCTTGAGGAACCCTCCTTTTTCTGTTAACGTCCTCTCCTCTCCTTTCCCTCCAGTATAAGGTTGGCCAGCTGTACTCGGTAGCGGAGACCAGTAAGAACGAGACTGGGGGAGGAGAAGGAGTGGAGGTGGTGGTCAATGAGCCCTATCAGAAGGATGGAGAGGTGGGACAGTACACCCACAAGATCTACCACCTGCATAGGTAGGTTGCTACAGGACAGGGACAGGAAGCGTGGTGGCTGTGTCAGGGGGTGGTCATGATTTCATATATTATAGAAGAATAACTATTTAAGTCCTTATTTAAACCTTGAATCGTAATGAAAATATCCCAAATAAAGAACATGCACAAATAAATGTGATATACTTCCCATGTTTTTTGAACAAAAACGGGTTTATTTAATAAAAACGTGAACTCCTTCAATCAACGTGTGGCGCCTTTATCAGCGATGACTTGGAGTAAACGTCTCCTAGAGCCACTGATCAGTTTGAGGTCTCACATGAACAGACGCTTCAGGTCCTGACAGCATCTCAGTTGGATTTAGGTCAGGACGTTGACTTGGCCAATCCAAAACACTAAACTTCTTCTTCCTGAGACATTCTTTGGTAGCTTTGCTTGAATGCTTAGGATCATCGGGCCTCATTCACAAAGCGTCTCTTAAATTCGTCTTACTTCCGTTCCTGAGAAAAGTGCCTATGAAAAACCACCAAGGGATTCATGAAACCTGATTTTGTGCTCAGGCGTATCTGACAAGGAATACTAGTTGTTTGTTGTCAGGTAAGATTTTGTCACCTCAGAGTTTGCTCGCCTTAAATCCTCTACATGAACGACCTGTTTTTCTCTCTGCAGTAAAGTGCCAAGTGTTATCCGAACATTAGCGCCGAAAGGTTCTCTCGAAGTGCATGAAAAGGCCTGGAATGCATACCCTTACTGTCGAACTAGTGAGTCCCGCACACACACACACACACACACACACACACACACACACAAAATGTTGGGTGACAATGAATTATTTAATATTGCACGTAGGTTAGCAACCCATTCTCAGCGAATACTTCTTGGTCCCATTGTATATGGACTGTAGCAGGATAAGACTGACACCAGCAGTTTGGCGACAAGACATTAAAAGTGACAGTATTTGTTGTGGAATTTTGTGAATCTGACATGGACCATATCAGATGTCAAAATAAATCAAAATATTGATTAATTGGAGGCTGTGTGTGTTTCATGTCAAACCTTGTCTCCCCCTTCTCTCCTGATCCATCCCTCTTTCGTCTTGATCCATCCCTTCCTCTGATGCAGTTATTACAGTAAGTACCTTTTTTATTTTATACCTTTTTTACTTTTTAACTGAAGCTTTGTAGACATGTTTCCACGGCCGGCATTTTGAACCCCGACTCATATTAAAGAATGGGGTCTCCTTTTACGCCTGTAGTAAGGGGAGCAGAATCTAAATTTGATTGAAATGACCCTAGCGCTGTTCAGCCTTGAGTGAAACACGAGATGGTAACTTTGCCTCTCAGACGAAAGGAGACACGGCGATGCAATGACGAGCTTGACTTCACTCAGCAGCTGTCGTGCGCATGTGTCTGTGTGTATGCATGTGCATGCATACATGTATTTATGAGGAATGATCAACGCCGGGGGGCTAAATTGCTCCGGTTTAATTCATCGCACAATTAATACAAGTTGAGCAGCGAACAGCGCGTTCCGCATGCAGCTGCTTCAGGTTGGCTTTGTGCAGCGGCCAGGTGGGTCAAATCACCTGCCAGGACATGTGACGTGTGTGTGTGTGTGTGTGTGTGTGTGTGTGTGTTCACATAAGTGCTAACTGCCGATTGATCCCATTATGCGTCTCTCCCCTCCCTTCAGAACGAGTACATGAAGGAGAACTTCCTGCTGAAGATCGAGACGTGGCACAAGCCCGATATGGGGGATCAGGTCAACGTAAGTCATCTGATCCGGTAACGGTACCGAGCAGCTGAGGTTGAACATGCACCCTTCTTGAGAGTGTAATCAGAAATAGGACTTGTTTTTGTGCCGCAATTACAATGAGCGTGCAGGAATATTTCTCTTGGTGACGTTGGTGCAGAGACAGATCAGACAACTCAGCCTCCCAGTACACGCAGGACTGATCTACACGGTACAGGGACAGCAGGACGTCACATTCAGTGCAAAAGGACAGACAAGACCTAGATAGTGGGCTGTACATATCAGTACCTTTATCTATGTCCTTTGAGAGTGAGCATCAACTAATTCTGCTGCCACATAAAGCAATGCAACTTTAAAAATGACTTTCATTCACTCAATTGAGTTGATTGTGGTTCAGAATGGAGAAATATAGAAGATAGGAAGAATATTCTCCT
>OOFE01049440.1:12547-22557 GCA_900323365.1 Monocentris japonica
CCCCCCCCCCAATTCCTAAACAGCAGCGAGTGAACCCGCTGTCCATTTATATCTAGATACAAATGGCCTCGCCTGACAGTTCGTTATTCCTCTTTGTAGGTGCACAGACTGGACGAAGAAACGTGGAAAAAAACCGAGGTTGTTCACATCGACATCGCTGACAGAAGTCACCTAGGGACAAAGGTGAAAGAAGAAATTCAGCCCCAGTATCCAGAATATGCTGTCGCTGTTAGTTAGGTCGCTTCACATCCTTCATGGCTGCACTGTGCCTATGTCATTGCACTCATTGCGCCTATTCTTTAGGATTACAATCCAGATCATGATCCTGCCATCTTCAAGTCAACGAAGACGGGTAGAGGGCCTCTGGGACCTGACTGGAAGGTATTACATCCCCATAGTCCTTCACTGCAGCTCACTGTCCCAAAACGGGTGCTTAAAAGTTGCAATTCTGAATGTGTGAAATGTTTATTTGGTATAGTTTAGGAGTTATATAATTGAGTAGTATATTAAAGGTTTTTCTTGTTGCCATACACCCAGTATCCACTTTATTAGGTACACCTAGCTAGCACCAGGTGGGACCCCCTTTTGTCTCCAGATCAGCCTGAATCCTTCGAGGCCTGGATTCAACAAGGTGCTGGAAACATTTTAACATTCAGTGACTGAATCTCTGACCCTGAATTTCACTTGTGATAAATCATAGTCCACTCTAGTGGTGTTGCTTGTGTGCTGATGTTTGGTTTTTCCTGGTTCACGCCGGGCCATTACATGACATTGCAGACTAGTTCAAAAACTATGCGAGAATGCATGTGGGATATAGTTTTGCATTATTCCTGCTGGAATGCTTGTGAACTTTGTTTTTTCTGTCTTTGTGTGTGTTCGCATGTGTTTGCAGAAAGAGCTCCCTAACAACTCCAGCTGTCCGCACATGTGCGCCTATAAGCTAGTCACGGTCAACTTTAAATGGTTCGGGCTACAGGGCAAGATTGAGAACACTATTCAAAAGGTGCAAGTTTGTTACTAAAACATTTGTTTATGTACGTTGCCCTCTGGTGGCCAAAAATATGAATTTCTGCACAGAGGAAAAATGGAGGCGTATTACATAGCATCATCTCCTCATGCTCTCTCTCACACTCTTTCTATTGTCCAGGTAGAGAAGCGCTTGTTCGCCAACTTCCACAGGCAGCTGTTCTGTTGGATCGACAAATGGATCGATCTATCAATGGATGACATACGACGCATGGAGGAGGAGACGAAGGATGAGCTGGATGAGGTGACTGAGCACAGTATACACTGCACCACCAAGTTGAACCTCACAGTACTTCTCATAATCTTTATTCGTGGTGAGTGAAGCTATTTTTTGTCCACCTGTCATTAATGCGTGCCTTGCCATGTTGTAGATGAGGAAGACGAATGAAGTTAAAGGCATGGCAGTTGATGAAGGCAACTGACTAGCCTACACAGTGAGTATTACATTATTCTCTTGATGAGATTTAACACTGCAAGCATTTGACACTGCACACTGCATTGCATTTGAACACTACACAGTCTGTCACATTTTCTAAACTTCTCCTTTGGCTCTTCGGACCGGCTTCTGATACAGGAGGCTTCGGCTGCAGTCAACAGAGTCTACTCCTCGGACACTGGATCGAGAACATCTGGATAGGCATAATCAAGAAAAGCACAAATCCACCTCAATAAAATTTGCTCTTAATAAGAGCTCCACACTGTAAGGCAATTGTGTGTAAATATAGCTGACAACCACCAAATTTGCAAGCTGACCAATCAGTTTTGAGGTTGAGGCTCTCCTGCTTATTCTTATCCAGTCCTTTTAAATCTCAAGAGGGTAGCGTATAGGGTATAGGGTGAGGTTTCTTAATGGGCTGGCTGTGATGTCTATTGCAGACCATGCAATTTTACTGCAATTTTCACTACAATACCTTTTTTTATCAGTGGTAATGTCTTTTGGGTTTTTGTTCTTGTTCATGATTTAGTGTTTTCCAATTGTCAGTGATTCATCATGTTTGCTTACTAGTGTACTAGCAGTCTACTGTCTGCATCCGCAAAAGCTCCACAGAACTGCCATCTTAAAGTGCTTTTTGTAGGCAAATGGACTAAAACATAGTAGGCTACAGCGCTTTTGAAAAAATCTGTTTTCATTTCCTCTTGTCTGCAACTGCAATTGTTTTGAATGGCTCTGTTTTGTTACACCGACAATGCAGTGCCCACTCTATGCTTACATTTTTGAAGTAATTTGATTTATCATGACATGCTGGATGGAGTCATTGCAGTGAAAGGACAGATTTTGACTTCCATTACGTCAAGGCATCAATCTCTTTTTCAATGGAAACCAGGTATTGATCTATAATGCTGATCCAACTGCTTGTGCTGTTGGTCAGTTTAGCTTCAGAGAGACACCAAGATACCTTACTGTTTTACTGATTTTACTGTTTATCAATTTTATTATAGCTTTGGTGTGAATGGTGTGAGATCAGACTATATAAAGAAGAAAATTCATCCTGAACAGATCTCAAAACAATGGACACATGAAGTGTCATTGTTCACAAGGCTGGCTTACATAACTGTAAGTCTTGTTTAATTTTTCCTGTGTTGAGTTAAATGGTTTGCATTTTATTGGAATGAGCAACTGTTCTGAGTAATGCGTCCTCCACAAGATTGTGTATTATATTAAACACAATATTTTTATTCTTTGCCTCTTGTACTCGTTTACTTTTGTCACAAGTCATTAAGTTCAGAAAATTAACTTGATGATGGTGAAAATACTCTAATTCAACGCGATAATGCTTTTTCTATTAAAATAGAGACGTTTTGGCCTAGCACAGTCCGTCGTGCTATTCGTATCTTTTTCAGTAGGGGCGTTGTTTACAATTTGACAGTTCTATCAGGAAGTGACGTCTTGGAATGTCACGCTAGCCACAGTAAAAGACAGACTTCCGGTCAAAACGTCCAAATAAAACGTTGACAAACCTCTAGCAACGTACTTCGAGTAAAACAGCCTGAATGTGAAAAATGTATATATTTAATGTGGAATACGTAGCAAATGAAAGTACAATTATTTTATTAAGTCCCTTTCACATCATATATTCATGTAATCCTAGGCAAGATGCCTTTTTTTTTCAATCCTGACAAATTGTAAGATGATGGTAGAGAGGTAGGAACATTCAGTTCGCTGTTGGGAAAGTCCAAGATACCATCAACACAGTGGAACAATGGGCTATGAGATGGGGGTTCAGATTCTCTGTCAAAAAGACACAAGCTGTGATATTTACTAGGAAGAAAGTGAGGGAGGGAATTGGAAAAGGTGGTTTCTTTCAGGTTCCTAGGAGTACACTTTGAGAAGATGGTGGGTAAATGTAAAAAGGTAATTAATGGAGTAGGAGGAGTAGAATGGGGAGTTAGTTGGACAATACGGAAATGGGTGTACATTGAATTAATACAATCTGTGTTAGATTATGGGAGTATAGTTTATAGGTCAGCAGCACAGGCACATTTGGAGAGATTGGATACGGTTCAAGCCCAGGCCCTAAGAGTTTGTAGTGGGGCTTTTAGGACCTGACCTCTAGTGGCGCTGCAGGTAGAGATGGGAGAAATGGCACTCCAAATAAGGAGGCAACAGCTAGCTGTCACATATTTGGTTAACGTGAAAGGCATGATAGAGTACACCCTACAAAGCAAACTCTGGAACTATGCTGGGAGCGAGAATGGGCTGTATTTACAGCTGAGTTGGTGGCAGTAGGTTTAGCACTACAGTGGGTGGAAGAGAGGCAACTGGGTAAAGTGGTGATATGTTCAGATTCCAGTTCAGTGTTAAATAGCTTAGAAACATCAACATCCCACAGTAGACAATACACACATTCAAAGTTTTGCATCTCAGAAGAATAAGAAGAGCAAGCTTTTATTTTGAAGGCAAAATCGCTTGCTTTCCGGGCCTCTGGTTAACTCTGGCTGTCTCACGCAGCCCAGAACTATCGAGTGTACTATCACACTGCAATTTACTGTACGTCAATGCAAGAAAACAACGCAAATCGTTCGCAAAATCTTATCAGGTAGTATACGAGGTAGAACGGCTACAGTGAAGGTAATTTATCACCCATTTTACGAAATAATGCAGTTAGCTAATGCTAGCTAGTAACGTACTATTGTTGATGAGAGAAGCTTGTTTACACTAGCTAGCTAGCAAATGACAGGTGACAACGCTCTTAAGTGTTGCGCGATGATGTCAAGGCCACCGTTAGTAACTTTGTAGTAAAGTTCGTAGGAGTAAAGCGATATAAGATGTTCGCCATGTTGTATTTTTCAATCCCTATAGTACTGAAGTCGTTAGCTACTTTACTATTGAATTTATCTGGCTTTCTAAGTTACTGTTTTACTTTCTTTCCACCCCTGCTGTTTCTGTACTGACATTGTTTATCGCTAATTTCTTATTTGCCTTTCAGCGAGATAATGGAGGAGAATGAGGAGCAGTCGGGCGCCCAGAAGTCAGATACCAATGTGAAGGGAAACGACGGGGAAGAAAGTTTCAGGTTGGACCCTACGTAGCTCAGATATATGCTCTTCTAGATAGAACGTCACGCCAAACTCCGTTCAAAAAAATTGGCTATTTAAGGTGTCGATGCTTATCGGTAAACATACCTACCTGGTAGCACGAGTTAAGTCCTTTTCCAAATCGTTAGGGTCTACTGGTCTATTCGGTACTACGTGTGATCCACCAAGCAGCTGTTATTGATGAAATTAATGAAATCTCAACTTTTATAGCTGTTTTGCAGTGCTCGCTACTGTCTGACTACCAGGCTAACCAATTATAAAAAACAAAATTGTATTGAAATAATTGCTGCTTGGTGAATTGGAGGTATGCCGAATTTACCAGTGGCTCCCAATGAGTCTCGAAAGGTCTCAGCCAGGTATTTACCTTTGCTGATAAGCAAGGCAGCATGAAGAAGACTGATTTTTGAATGACGTTTAGTGTGACATTCTCACCACCCACCAGATCCTATGCCGAGCTTGGAGTTCACGTTGGTCTAATGCTTCAGTTATGTTCTGTTGGAGTGCTTTTTCTGAAAGCATAGTTGGCTGTCTGAGTAGAATAGCCTCGAAGACTAAACACAGTGCAATGTCTGCCAGTGTCTACAAACCTGGCTGCATTCTAGTAGGTGGATTAGGTTGCCCAACAACACACCTAACACGGATTAGAAGAAAATAGGGTGTGAGGAAACTGCAATTGAGTGCTCAGCAGTGTGAGAATGTGTAATGTGAGCAAGGCCAGCATTTTTATGTTTATGTATGTCAACATGTTTCCCAAGGTTTTAATAGGACTAATGTTGAGCAAAACACTGTAATTGCGTTATTCAATGTGATTATAGTTGCGTTTTAGTTCACAAAGAAGACTTTCTTGTAGACAGATTAACCAGCTCCCTAATCACTTGGTCCCACTTCAGACCCCCAAAATCCCTGAGCCAGGTTTTTCCTCAACGCACTCCGTGGTTCGGTTCTATGAAAGCCAAACTTTGATGCTCTTTTCTGTTCTTTTCTCTCCATTCAAACTGATTTGAGACCACTGAATTTTGGATCATTTTTAACTGTGGTGCTTGGCGACGCTGCATTTTCAAAAATAGAAGGGAATTCTGGGCTTTTGTATTTTTGCACTGCATCACGTGGAGCAACAGGAAGAGACGCATTCTCAGCTCCCAGTCCCAGTGCAGTCAGTTGGCCTTGCTGCTCTCCGCATCCCAACTCTGCACACTAAAAGTGTCCAGGGCAGCCGTCGCTCTTTGGGCCACAATGGATGAAATCCGCCGGTTGTTTGGCACCGCGGGACGAGTCCGCTCTGACAGCCTTGCCAGTGACGCTACCCAGTCAACAGACAACAAGCTGGTACTGCGGCAACGTCTCCAGCAGCTGATGACCTGTGTGGATGACTTGGACCCCAATAACAAGCTGCACGATGAGGTGGCCAAGACCCTGGACAGCGCCTTCATCATCTGTGGCAAGAAGGCCAACAAGCCTAAGAAGGACCGCTTCAGGTGGAGATCGATCCGATGTAGCCTCTTCCATTTTCTACTATGTGTGTTCTACTGTTTTCTTCTTCTTCATTTCTAGTTGGGAATTTCACTTGTCTTAAATCTTTTTGCCTTTGTCTTTAAAAGCGTTCTGTGATTTTTCTTTTCATGTGGGTTGAATAAACAACTTCATCATAGGCTAAGCAAAAGTCACTGTCGGTTCTTGTTGATTGAGTAGAACTTTGTCCGTTTTGAATTTCTATCAAACATGTTACTGTCATTGCTGAGCACGAGAAGTACATTACAATAAATGTAAGAGAGTGACTGTTCTCTTTGTGACGATGATATCGGCCCGATCAGCTTGTGGTTGCAGCACAGTACTCACGCTGTGTAACGGCTCCAGATCTTAATCTTTGTCGCTGTGCTTATCCTTGGCCTTTGCTCACACTAAATGAAGCTCTTTGTTGTTTGCTAAAGGTCAAATGATTGGGTATTCTCCCCTAATTTGAAAGATGCAGCTGAATGTTGTTTTTTTTTTTTTTTTGAGGATTATTATAGATAGCTTGTTCAATATCTGAACATCTATTATTGAAGTAAGATGTACAGTACCAGTCAAAAGTTTGGACACACCTGACTGTTTCTCATGATCTCAAAGACATTTTGATCGTAAGGCTGATGCTTAAATGCTTGAAATTAGTTTCTTAGACAAATATTAATAGTGAAGTTGATGATGTATGAATTTCTTTTCAAAACTAAAAAAAAAAAAAAAAAAAGAGAGTTTAAAGGCACACAGTGATTGTGTGCCCTGAAAAGTTAATTTGTGGAATTACTTTGCTTGTTAATGCCTAGTGGCTACTTTGAAGAATCTAAAATATATTTTGGGTCACTGCATAATTCCTTTTGTGTTATTTCATAGCTTTGATGACTTTACTATTCTAAAATGTGGAAAATAGTAAAAATAAAGAAAAACCCTTCTATGAGTAAGTGTGTCCAAACTTTTTACTGGTACTGTATATTTTCTAGTGCAAAGTGCTGTGCAAATGTCTCCTTGCTTCCTTGTCTGCAGGCTACACATGGTCACATGGAACGTGGCCACAGCCGATCCTCCCGAGGACGTCACCTCCCTTCTCCATCTGAACTCCCCCAAGAGCCCAGACCTCTACGTCATTGGGTAGGCGGCACGGGGCATGTGCATTTATTGATGAGGACACTGATGGGTTTATGTGACTGGGTATGTGGTGGAGTGACTGAGAAGGAAAAGCAAGGCGTGCTCTTGCTTGGAAGGCTCTGCTCGCTCACTGTACTGCGCTCCAACACACACAGATACATATGTGTCTCCATGCTCAGCTTGTATGGCCGCTCTGCTCCCTGCTCTACACCACTCACCTGCTCTGCTGTGTATGTGTCAGTCTCCAGGAGGTGTACTCAAGGCCAGCCAGGTTCATATCGGACATGGCGTTTGACGACTCATGGAGCCTCCGGTTTATGTCCACCCTAGCACCACGGGGATACCTCAAGGTACAAGTCAGCTATCTATCTATATATATTTATACTTAGATACAACTCTCAGACACTTACACACAGAAACTTAGGAACTTCCACAAATACATACTGACTCTTTATGATCAGAGTAAGTTTACCACCACTACTTTCTCATTTCTAATTGTATTTGTTGTAATCTGTCAACCAACCATCATATAGCTGCTCCCCTTGTCTTCCCCCTCTTTTTTACTCTCCCCAGATTAACGAGAACAAATTGAGCTTCAGGTTTCAGGTTGAGTGGTGAAATATCTCAACAGCATCTGAGTTATATAAACAGTCCAGATAAAGGAGGTGTGTGTGTGTGTGTTTGCTGATATTCAGGTATCGTCCATCAGAATGCAGGGTCTGCTGCTGCTCTTCTTCTCCAAACTGGACCACGTCCCCTTCATCAGAGACATCCAGGTCACATACACACGCACAGGCTTTTTCCGTTACTGGGTGAGAAATGCAGGCCTACACACACACACACACACACACACATTAGATTAGAAGTGGAGTAATAAGTGTCAAATAAACATTCTGTTTGGTACGTCACACTAGATAAATGATAAAACTGTGAAAAGATTGGACATCACACACAGTGACTGGCATTCGCTGATTATTTTTTTGTTGTTTTGTGTCATAGAGGCACACACGCTTGACAACCAGTTGGCATTGGGGAACACACATTAGCCAAGTCCTTACACGGTAGAAACCACAATTGTCACCAAAACACGGCCTTTTGCGCTGCTAAAACACAGAGCCAAAAGAAGCATGGAGGTAGAGCATTTCTCTTTCTGCACTTAGTGTATTTTTTACCTACTCTCAAGTTCAACTCTCATTGTTATTTCCTGCTGTGTATTCTCCACAATAAAATGAGCTAACCTCCACTTGCATGTGAAGAGGAAGTAGTACACAACTGAGATCCACATAAAATCCTGAAATAGATTTTCTTCTTACTGGAATAACTGTAAATAACCAGTTAATAAACCAATCAAAGAACCATTTTTAAGTTCAGATTCACATGATGGGATTTTCATTATGATCTTCATGTCATTCCCCCAAATGCATCCCTAACATATCATTGATAAACCGGATGTTTAATGCAGAACATTGAACAGAATTTGCCATTCCTCCCTTTTTTCTCAGGGCAATAAAGGTGGCGTGTCCATCTGTCTGTCTTTCTATGGCCACATGCTCTGTTTCCTCAACTGTCACCTGGCGGCTCACATGAAATACGCCAACGAGCGAGTGGATGAGTTCGAGTACATCTTGGACACGCAGACCTTTGACTCTAAAAAGGCTCCAGGAGTCCTCGACCACAGGTCAGAAGACACGCAGAAAACCATACCCAGCTTCCCCCACGGGGGTCTTTTCAGCATTTCATCTTACGTCTTACAACTGTGGCAGATGGACAGCATTTGGGGAGAACTCAATGGAAACTCATTCGTTGCTGTCCCAACAGTGTTTCTGTTGAGCAAGTGGCACAGGAAGTTTCACTAGTGTCATTAGTTCTGCACCATGTTTTTGCCAGTTTTTCCACTTTCACTTCATTTCGTACTGCCTATATTAAATTTTTTCTTAGATTTTCTGTCTCATAATTTTCGACTGCTGCTATTTTATACAGCCTCATAATGCTGTAATTAATACATTTCATTCAAACATTTCCACATCACGTTTCTTAACACATTACTTTTAATTGTCAGTTGTGTTGTTTAATGCCTCCATTTGCTATATTCATAAATATACAGTTGTGGTCAAAAGTTTACATACACTTGTAAAGAACATGTATATCATGACAGTCTTGAGTTTCCAATGATTTCTACAACTCTGTGATGGAATGATTGGAGCACATACTTCTTTGTCACAAAAAACATTCATGAATTTTGGTTCTTTCATAAATTTATTATAAGTCTTCTGGAAATATGACAAAAATACACACAGCAATGCTAATATTTGGTCACATTTGGCCATTTTCACCTCAATTAGGCGCTTTTGGTAGCCATCCACAAGCTTCTGGCAAACTTCTGGTTGAATCTTTGACCACTCCTCTTGACTGAATTGGTGTAGTTCAACTAAATTTGTTGGCTTTCTGGCACGGACTTGTTTCTTCAGCACAGTCCACATGTTCTCGATGGGGTTTAAGTCAGGACTTTGGCAAGGCCATTCTAAAACCTTAAGTCTAGCCTGATTTAGTCATTCCTTTACCACTTTTGATGTGTGTTTGGGGTCATTGTCCTGTTGGAACACCCAACTGTGTCCAAGACCCAACCTTCTGGCTGATGATTTTAGGTTTTCCTGAAGAATTCGGAGGTAATCCTCCTTCTTCATTATTCCACTTTCTGTAAAGCACCAGTTCCACTGGCAGCAAAACAGCCCCAGAGCATAATACCACCACCACCATGCTTGACGGTAGGTATGGTGTTCTTGGGGTTAAAGGCCTCACCTTCTCTCCTCCAAACATATTTCTGGTCA
>OOFE01049441.1:7810-19370 GCA_900323365.1 Monocentris japonica
AACTCCTTGGTCTTTAAAGCTTCTTATAAAGCTGCCCAATCTCAGAAAATAACTGGTCACACCTGCTGTAAATCAAATCACTTCCTCGTACACATGTATTCCAATCTCACGTGTACTCTCACACACACACACACACACACACACCCCACTGTAAAACATATGTACACATACACTTGCTACTCACACAATTTATGCATACACGTGTGTGCACACATGCACACACATGCACTGCCTCTCCTGTGATTGCACACTTCAGTAGAATGAAATAGAGCCAAAACAAAACAAGTAGAAGATACTCACTACTAACACTGCACAAAACAAAGGCATCTCTTTTAAATTGGTCCTCTTTCATTTGTTTGTCTCTATGGTGAACTATTTAGAGAAGGGTGATTTGGAGATTACTATACTATCTTCCTTCAGGACACAGAACTGAGTCATACTCACCACATCTCTCTATCTTCCTTTTCCTCTCTGTTTTGTGTCTCTCACACATACACTTGCTCCTCTTCTCTGCTATTCCTTCACGTCTCTTCCCATTCTTCTATCCCTCTGGCATTCATGTCTTTCTTTCCCACCTCTCTGTCACTGCTGCTCAGTGAGCTTCACTCTATTTCCTATCCTCTGTGTAGAGTCCATCTGCCCCCCCTCCCTCTCTCTCTCCCTCCTCACCGCTTCTCTTTTCCTTCGGTCGTGTCTTCTGTCTCACCCTCTTCTCCGCAGATTCCTCTCCTCACGTGGGAACCTTCTCATTCCTCAGACCTCTGAGCTCCGCTGTGGCTACCTCGCTGTCTGTCTGTGTGTGTGCATGAGTGAGAGAGAAAGCATTTGCCGCTGTGAATACGGACAGGAGGGCGAGCAAGACAGAGTGAGCAAACAGGCATTTATCCTCTCAGATGCTCCTCTTAGTTCTCACTGTCTTGCTCTTTTTTCTTCTCTCTGTCCCTCTCTTTCTCTCCATCTGACCTCCTCTTTTTCTCTCTGTGTCGCCATGCAAATCCTATATCCTTGTAAGCAGAGGGAGGTACAGAGTGGAGAGGGGGGGTGGATGGGGAGAGAGTAGGAGGCAGGGGAGGTGGAGCTAGTGAGTCTCCGTCTAATTAAAAAGCAGAGTAAGTACGGATGCAGAGAGCAAGAGGGAGAGGAAGAGAGAGAGGAGCACAGAGGAGTGAATTGATCCAGGGGGTGGAGCCAAGGGACAGAGGAGCAATAAGCAGTCACCAGGGGGTGGAAATGGGGGGTGGGGGGCAGCCTTTAGTGTGAGGTGGGAAAAGGGAAAGGGAGCTGACAGGACACCAAGGTCAGCTGGAGAGGGCTGGAGAAAGGTCATAAAGAGAGAGAAAGCGCAGAGGAGGAGCGAGAGAGAGAGGGAGAGACAGAGAGTGAGAGAGAGAGAGAGAGAAGAGGGAGAAAGAGGGAGATAGGAACAGACAGGTAGAATTATTCTACAGATATCTCCCATATGAGCGGGGGCAGAGCCAGGGAACCGTGACCAGCAGGATAATAGAGACACATGGACAATGGCCCTCTGAAGTAGAGCCAGATACACGCCACTGATAGAAGGTTAAATGGCTTCAGTGCTGTAAGACCTCTCCAAATCAACTCCATGGTGCTTTTTTGAGGAAAATGCACAAGCCCGTTTATTCAAGTGCTGATACAAAAAATGTATTTAGCCCTAGCTGTAGCCTCCAATCAGATCCTTATTTGGTGTGCGTGTGTGCATGTGTGTGTGCATGCATTTGCGGGTGCCTGTATTTGTGCATGCAAGTTAAACAGCACAATGTCAAGCTATATTAGATAAAACTGTGTATTTTGTATTATTCAGTGATGCTCAGGGTGTTCTTCTATCTGAATTTCTCACATGAAAGAGCTAGGGGAACATGCTGTTTTTGCCCAGGCGTGTTAACTGTAACAAATTGATTTCAGTATTTTTTCTTATTGTTGGACACCGGCCCCATCATCACTGTAGCAGCTGTTGTCACCCGAGGCTGGATAGTAGCAACCACCCTATGGAGGAATGGCTGGCGAGATATGGTATACACCTAATTACCTTGAGGGCTGAGACATCCTATCAAATTTGATCAGCTCTGATTACTTATCTTGCCATATCTATTTTCTCTCTCTCAGACATACACGAGCATATCTGTGCATCTTCATATCTCTCAGATGTTCCACTTTCACACTTTCAGACCCCAGTAATGGGCATCGTCATCTGAAAATGTGAGCAGAAAGAAGAAACAGAAATACATATTAATGGAAATGAATGGGAATTGAATGGGCAGGCCTACAGCCAACATATTGACTCATAATGGTGGCTGGGTAAGTATAACTGAAATAGTATCAGTATTTGAGCTACAGCATATAGCTCAAATAACCTTCTGCCCGTCCTTTGAATGCTAATGCTCGAACACTCGCCAGCTCCCAAGCCCTTCAGCCTTTAAAAACCCAGGAAATTCTGCAGGCCTGGTGTTTAAACAATGCATAGGCACAAAAGGTTGTGCAAAGAAACCTTTTAGCGCAAAGTCTGGGATCTAACAGAAAGCAAACTTGACGTGAGAGTGTGTCTACCACTGCACATTCTCTACATCATGCTTATGTGCGCTTAAAGTAAGGTTTTACTGTCCCATAGCACAAACCGACCATAATATATCTCTGGGAGTTTGATAGGGTTGTTGATCAATGCCAATAACTCATTGATTACTTTACCAGGTGCTGAGATTTCTCACTTTCAAAACTCGCTTTCCGACCCATTCTCAGTTTTGGAACAAAAACCTCCCTCCCATCCCACCACACACACACACACACACACACACACACCCAGCGTGAGCGCCTTGTAAGATATTTCATTTCCAAGCCAAAAAAGGAAATGATAAAGCGAGTAGAGCATTGTAATATATTACTTCTTTGCTGGACATTTCCATTGAGTCTCTGCTCTAATTAGATAGCTTACTCATCTCTATTGTGTAGATAGATAGATAGATAGATAGATAGATAGATAGATAGATAGATAGATAGATAGATAGATGCTTTATTGACATATAGCAGCACACAGACATAGACATATTGACACTCGTATATGTGGCCAGATGGGAGGAGGGTGAAACATGCGTTGAGGGGGTGTCCAATGATCTTAGAGGCTATGTGTGGCTGATTTTGAAGAGTTTATTCCCGTTGGTTACTGAGAATGTGGGGAAGGAGCAGATGGAGAAGTAGAGAAGGACGGGCTCCATGATGGTTCTGTACAGGAGGAGCAGTAGGTGGGGTGCAACAGGGAGGGCCTTGAGGTCCCGGACGGCAGAGAACTTCTGCTGGTAGCAGAGTTAATTCTCCTTCAGCAGTGTGAGCATGGCATTTTGAAATATGAGGTGACAGGCGAAGGGTGAGACAGTTATTGGTGTATAGAATATACAGAAAGGGGGCTCAGGTCACCCATAGAGGTTGATACAAGTTATACAGTATTAAATGTCCATTTAAAAGGGGATTTAGGTGTGGGTTATGGAGATGCTGAAAAATCTGGACAGTACATTGCACCTGTCCTTTCACTCCACTACTGACTACTCATTATTAGTGTGATACAGAGTGGTCATGATTAGTATGTTCAAATATAGTTTTATGATAACAATGTTTAGTGTTGATAATGACTGTGGTGCTTCAATTCACTGTGTGTTCATCCACATCTCATGATGTGTGCTGTCTAAACCTTATCAACCTTATCCTGCCTTATCAACCCTGACTGTCATGTAAGTTACATGGGTTGGGGATGATATTTAATATAGTTGTTGTGATGCTCTTTGGTCTCTCATAAATCAAACCCTCTGTTAAGAGCTTTAGGAAATGAAACACTTAACAACTAAGCTACTTTAACACAATATTATTTTCATGGGTAATGGCATACAATGATTGCTTTGGCACTGTTGGGTAATGGTGTACTTTCGCAAGAACCTGGACATTTCTTTTTGTTAATCTGAGAATAACTACCAGAAACATGCTTATCTTTCCACTTTCTGTGTATAAAGGTTATTGTACACATTTTATACATGACCCCTCATGACAAGATGTCATAGTAAATGTGTTTACAACGCGTATCTGTTGTCTCTCTCTCTTTCTCTCTCTCTCTCTCTGTTCTCTAGATGAGTCAATAGCTGTCCTCTAGGGGTGAGCCCAGGAACTGTAATTATTATTTATTACACTAATCCAAAGGCTCCCTGCAAATAGCCAATCAGATCCTGTTTTCATAGGGCCCACAGAGCCACCAAAGCAACACCACTAGTTTTACTGGCACTCATTAATCAGCCCTCGCGTCTGCCCAGCTACCAAAAGTGAATTTTAAGCAGATCCTTTAATGCACACTCAGATCAAGTCATCAATCATAGCCTAATACAAGCTTGTAGCATAGGGGACATGTCTAATGGTGATATCTAACCATAGCCATTACCTGAAAAGGTTTTATTATTTTGGTATCTCACAGTGTAAAGCATGATGGATGAGCAGGATGGGCAGTTATTTGCTGGACCCTGAGAGCAGCTGGCATCTCCCTCTTTGATCTAGGCTGGGCCCAGGACATTGTCAAAGATCTTAAGTTCTTTTGATGAATGAGGGAACTTTTCTGCTTTGTTTCTGGGCTGAATAATGACTTTCTTTGACTGTCCTCTTGTCTGGAAACAAGGCTGGAGGTCAGATGAGAAATGCAGTTAAGCAATGTAATAAATGGATGAGGAAATATACTGTGAAAGTAGAGAAGTTTCTGGCTGGTGCCTGATGCTCAGGGCTGCTATGGATGAGAAAGCACTGCAACAGTACATTGCATCACTTCAAATGCTTGATCTATCTTCTTGTCTACCTGACCACTTATACTTGTGATCAGTGTGTCTATAGAGCATCATCAGCAAAAAGCAGAAGCACAGTGATCAACGAAAAATGGTTAAAAGATCCAGATCAGCTGTAGTACAATCAGAACGGAATAGCAGCATATGATAGTTTTAATTTTCATCCTGGTATGAAATCGCCTCAGGGCATGATGCTCTCTAACACGTCTCTCCACCAGGTGGTGGTGTTGTCCTGCAAGTGTTCGGCCCGGTTGTCTAACGTTATCGAAACATTATTCCAAACATGAATCAGAAAATAAAACTCATTCGAAATGATGGTTGGCCCTTGTTAGGAATGTGCTCACTGTGAATTGGTATTTATTAATGAGTAGCTGAGAAAAGGGCTAAGACATGACGAGCAGTGTCTTTGCACATTGTGTCCCTCTATTTCCAGTGGCTCTCGGCCGTATGAATGGAACGTGATATTGAGTGTGTGCGTGAGAAACACTGCCGATGTCACGGATGCCAAGCTTCTTAAAAGAATGTCACAGAAATAGATGAATCACTGCCATGGGGCTTATTAGATACACAAGAACAAGAGAACCAAGGAACACACTCATTCTACTGATAAAAAAAATAAAAAATTGTTCAAAGAGTACCACAGTCCAACATATTGTCCAGGTAACCAGGTAATGCAGATGAATGGATGGCACAGGAACCAAAAACCACCAATGTGAATTGGCTCCACAGAGTCTATTCAATTTGATGTTTTTAACACATACATTAAAGGGTTTGCTTCACTTATTTGTCTCATTTGTTTAAATAAAAAGTAGGTAGCTAACTTATTGCACTTTTACCTTAGCACTGGTTATGCTCTTAGATGCTTGTTTAGGAAGGAAATGCACTTACAATTTCTGGTGACTAGTAGTTCTTTTGCCTACCAATGTTGAATGGACTTATTGCAAGTCACTTTGGATAAAAGCGTCTGCTAAATGACTGTAATGTAATGTGATGTAATGTAATGGTATTATTCTCCGGCTTACATCACTTACTAAAGATTTAAAAAAGAAACTTTCTTAATATTTTCAGAAATTTGGCATTAAAAATTACAATTTCTCATGGCATGTAGATTACATTACATCAAACAGGAACTGGGGTCTCCCTTTGTGGACTGTAGATTCCACTCTTATGTCTTGGGGCCGATTGGCAACGCCCTTCAGGTGTGACAAGATGGCCGACTGGCTGGTGTCAGCTGGGGAATGTAGTTGTTTTAAGTTTTTTTTGTGGCAGATAGCCCAGTCTGCCAAAGTATTCATAGTGGTGTTTCTCATTGAGCACATCAGTGTGAAATTGATTCTTAGAAAGACTTATTCATATCATGCCGTGTGTATCATCGAGACGTGAAATTCAATTTTGAGAAGACAACGTGATTTTGAATGTAATGTTTCCGTTTCTGTTGTATGCCTGTTTATGTTTGTTTTGTTTTAAGGGTTTTGAAACAAATAAGGTATCTGACAGACAACTAAGCCGCACCAAGATTTTTCCAAGCTACTCCCCTGCAAATCCGTCAAGCTTAAATGTACATGTTCATATAAAGTAGCTTGCCTACTGAAGTAAAATTATTGTTTTTCTTACAGACTATGTGTAACTTGGCATAGCTAGCAGACAATTCTACAGATGGCTCAAAAATGGTACTTTAACCTGTTTGCTTTGGTAAATTGTCTGACCGAACAACAATAGTCACTCCATACTAGCAAAGTGGCTTCAAATTAGGCTATTTGTCTTTTAGACAATGACTTAGCCAATTAGCACCAATTAGCTACTTGAAATTAATCTATTGTTGCTAATTTTGCTAAAAATTGCTATGTTTGTCTTTCGGCATATTATTTGATAGCATCTTTCAGGCAATTCATAGAAAATGCTGATAAAACTTTTATTATATTAATAACAAGTTAAAAATATCAAAATTCAATACATAACTACCCATTCCCAAAGTTTGTTATTAACTATGATGCTAGCTAGAGGTCTTTCGTGATTATTGTAAGTGGCTTACGTTGCCAATCAGATTATCAGTAGGCTATGTAACGTAGTGAACACACATTTAGACTATTTATTCTGTATAAACCATGACTACCCAGCGTGGGACCTGTGGACCGTATGTGGCTCTCCCTTCAAAACCTTTGGTACTCAACGATGTGTTTGTGTATGTGTGTGTGTGTGTGTGTGTGTGTGTGTGTGTGTGTGCGTGCATGCGTGCTGGGGATGTACTGGGGACTGAGGGAAGGGTAATTAAACCAATCAAAAAAGGCAAAAAAAATAAACAATAAAGTATTTAAAGCTACACTATGCAATTTTGCACATTGGCAGCTCCAAATGGCAGTGAGAGGTAACTGTGAAACTGTGAAAAATATGAACTTTAACTCCTCAAACTTATGTAACGTGGTATCAGTAAACTGCACACAGCATCCTCATGTTTACCTACCCTTATATCAAAGGATACCAAACAGCAAGGCAAAAGATCAGAGTCCAGGTTTCTCTGGACGGAGCACTACCGCTGTTTAGGAGACAGTTTGTATTTCACTCTTAAATAGGTAAAATATATGTTTTGAGCATGTTTGGTGTCATTCATTTAAATGAATAATCAATGCATCAATTTGGAATATAATGCAAATTATTATTGTTGTTATTGTTATTATTATTATATTAACATTTACTAGTATTGCCTTCACATTGAATATACAAAATTCTTTACGCATTTAGAATTTAATTAATTTTAATGAAATTAATTAGCCATTATCATTTCTACAGGTGTGTTTCTGCTTGTAAGAGAAACACACCTCCAGGACCTCCTTTCCCTTTATCACCACATGAAGAAAAAGGAGATTGTGGATTTTTGTTTGCAATTGGCCTGCAGTTGCTCATCTGGAATCTAGAGTTAATTACAACATTCCACAACAATGTACAGCTGAAATGATGGAAAAGAGCAGTGTCATATGTTATGTTAAGATTATTCTGGTCATTTCTGTTCAAGACATACAGCATATTGTGTGTGTTGCCGATAAGCCCTGGTACCAATGCAGGGGCACCTGTGATTATGTCATATCTGCACAGATGTGTGCCCATGGGCAGGTGAACATCTGCCAATCCCATTTAATGAAGATCTCTTGCTTGAGGGGTTGGAAGGCCAGGTTGAGGCTTGGCAGGTACTTCACATTCTGATTTTACAGGTACAATTTTCTGTCATGTTCCACCATTTAATTCAAAGACACAATGATACGTTTTATCAAAACGTATCCCGAGAAGATTCAATCAGTACCAATCTATCTGACAAAAGGACATCTGCAAGCACTAGCGTATAGTCAAGACATTTTTTGGGTAGTTATCACTCTTTGGTAATGAACATGTTCTGCCAGGAAACTTGGCAGCTGATTGGCCTGCTATGCTGCATGTTCAACTTCACCGATTACACACACATCCTCTTCAGAAATTGGCCCTGTTTATAATGGGAAGTAAAGTTACCATGTCTGTGCTGCTCATTACTGTGTTAGCTCCTGTGGCTTCTCAATAAAACACAATAAAACACTTCTATTTGTATGAGGAAAATACATTTTATACTATGCTTGATTAGGTTGAATATGGCCAAATAATGGCCTGAAATTTATAGAGACAACAGGTAGATTAATGTTAGCATATTTTATATTGCAACAGTGGTTGTGATGGAAATTTCTGTAATTATGAGGTTATGTATTCCAGCAAACTTTAAGCCCCTGTTCAGTATTGAGTTGGTATATGCTGGTTATGTGTAAATAAGAGTTCACTCAGCCACATTGTACACATAATGTTATTGTACTGTGTACTATTTTTGATCTCCTTTGATATCACCATACTACTCTACTATCACTATTGTAGTACCCCTCTAAAAATTATTATGGAATGATTATTCTATAATTCCATTGCATTAGGGGTATGATAAACGACTTAAATAGACATCTTCCAGCCAATCATAGTCGAGTATTTTACCAGACCATCAATTAAAGTGACCAAGGTCATTTGAGCCCACGCATCCTCACTGCGTGTACACGAAGAGTGCGATAATCTGCTGTGGCCAAGGGACGCACGCACCCGGTTGGCATATTGCTTCATGCCCATTGTTGCTGTGGCTTTTTACCTGCTGAGCTCTGGATTGTTTTGTTTGCCTCTTCCCTCCTTACACGTGGGGAGGGAGGAGAGGGGGCAAGAGGGCGGAGGATTAGCGCCTTCGGTGGCCAGTGTCCCTAGACTACAACAACATACAAGTGATTGAAAGAAAAGGCAGAAACCCGTTTTCACCTGCTCGTCCTCGTCGGTCAGTGTCAGCATCTCTCCGAGCTCCATCCACTCAGTCTCCGGCATACAAGTATGTCTTTATCCGGTTCGCAGACACCAGAGGACGGACTCTACGGTAAGTGACTGTGGGACACGCACGAGGCCGTTGATTTGCTGCGATATTACGAAGATCATATCTATTAGTGGCTTGTAAACAATGACGTAGATGAGCAAGCAACGTGACCCCTCTCTCTCTCTTGTGTTGAACGAGCTATAACACAGATTATAAAAGCTTCATTTTACAAGCTTTATGCATAGATCGATTTGCAGTCTATTTTTTTTATCATGATTTCACCTTTCAAACAAGAGGAAAAATATAAGCAACGACTCCGTTCATGCGTTCGTTCATTCATTCTGTTTACATGTTTAGTGTGGAGATACCACAGTTGCTCATCAGGAATGATGATGGATGGCAGACTTAGAGGCAGGTGAGAGGATGCCACACAAAGAGAAGAAAGCACTGCTAGTTTTAGTTGCCATTGTTGTTGCCACTGACACTGTAATCCTGTAAACACATTCTATGACTCACCTGTGTCTATCTCTGTAAGCCAATTAAGCTGAGGTTTATAGCTCCAGCGTACTGTGTGCTCATTGCTCAGCACGTAAGAGATGTTGGGTAAAACATGTGGAACAGTGTTATGGGGAAGAGGAAGGTACAACTAAACTGGAAACAGGCATTCATAACATGGCGTTTTAATCTCCAAAATGAATCTCCAATGCAAAACACATTGAGTCTTTTAACATCCAACACTTGTCCATATTACATGAAGCTGATTTGGCAGTGGCCCACAGGATTTCACCATACAAACTGATTTAGTGCTGCAGAATGGCAACAGATATAGAAGTCAGGCAGCAAGGCAGTTATGTCATCACTCTCTCTATGGAAAAATAAATAGGGCAATGGTAATATTTCCTCACTCCCATCCCCTCCCTCTAGCTCTCTGCCCATTCGTGTCTCTATCCCCGCTGCTGCTGTTTACATGATTACATTGTGTCATAAAACAGAAAGAAGGGCCAAATTAGAGAGCGATGAGATGAGAGGATACCTTGGCAGGTACAGGAGGTGTTGATATTTGTACATGCCAGCTAAGATAAAGATAGCATGACAGGAGTGGCAGGGAGGTACAAGGGGAGGAAGGGAGAGGGTGCATGGCTAATCTCTAACAGAAATAAGATCTTACGTAAGCATGCACACTGTCAGCCTGGGTTAGCCCTGCCCTACTGTTTGTTTGAGGGTGTGTGGGTCTGTGTACGCCCGCATGCATGCGTGTGTGTGTGAGCATGTATGTGTTCATGTATTCGATGAACCTGTGTCCATGCATATATTCTGTGTATGTGTTTGTATTTGTGACTGTCAATAAGAGTAAGGGTGCCAGAGAGAAAGATAGTGTGTGCATGTATGTGTTTGTGTGCAACACAAGTGTAGTTGTGGTGCTGGCTGGCCTCCCTTCCATCCTGCATTCAGCCCCACTCATGGCATCTAAAGCCATGTCAGGACATGTGCTGCTTAATCTCACCATATATACTGTGCTGTGCAAAAGTCTTAGGCACATGTAAAAAGAATCTGTAAAATGCTTTCAAAAATAATTAAATGAAAAGTTTCTAAATATAAAAAATACTATAAGGAGCAGTAATGTAAAACACTAATGCAGAAAACAAAAAAAAATAAACATCTAAGATCAAATTTATATTTAAAAAAATCTAGGGTGCCAAACTTTTGCACAGTACATAGCACACACCTGCTCCCACTGTTCACCCAACACTGAAGTAATTGTATCAGTATAGAGAGAAAAATAATACAAATACATTTCTCTGTCATAATTTGTTTTCCAATGCCAAATCTTCTACATTCAGTATAGTAAGCAGAATGCAGAAGGTTGTCAAGTGATGAACACATATTTCAAAACAACAAAGTATGCTCCATGAAAGTGACTGAAAATATACTATACTGAAAGAAAACTCCAGATAATAAGCAGATAGGGCGCCATGCTGTCTTTGTTTTGAGTAGTGCCAGTCTAAGCTCTCATTAGTAAGGTTAGATTTGATTTTATCCATCATTATGTTTCCTTTCTGGCTCCTCACTGGCTATTGAATGTGTGTTGAATCGTACTGTGTGTCCTTGCTGAATGACTCTGCATCCTCACTAAATATACTGAGTGCATTGTTTCCACCTCAGGCTCCTGGGTAGAGCTGGAGGAACTGATAGCAGCCGTGAGTCGCAGGGAGAGTCCGACAGGACCACAGGACAGTGCCTCCTCTTCCCTGCAGGGGGAGGTGGAGAGAATCCTTCTGGAGGCACAGCTTGAGTCTGAGAGGAGTAGAGAGAGGTAATGAAGCAAAACTGTGTCACACTTGAGACTTTCGCTTGTGTAGATATTTTAAAGGGGGGGGGG
>OOFE01049441.1:19490-31031 GCA_900323365.1 Monocentris japonica
TGTGGATTTTTCTCAAAATATGGTTATTTTCTTTGTGTTTGTTGTTTAATTTTACAGAAATATCATTAAAACATGGTCTGACTTTATCTTGAGACTGGAGGCACATTGTAGATGTCCATTTGTTGTCTGCAGTCCTCCACAGGTGGTGACTCCACAGCCCAGTGATTCCCCACGACCCTCCAGTGAGCAGGACAGTGATTGCGTCACCATACAGGTATTCCCTAATATCATAGCCTAATAGCCTGATTGGTAGCCTCAAAATGTTGCTGTCACTCATCTGCATTTACTTGCACCTGAACACAAACCATTTAAAACCTTGGAGGAAATCTTGCTGGTCAAAGACAGGATCTGATGTAATGGCTTCTTCCTCGAGTATATACAGAACAGATGTATGTGAAAAATAGACACTCAAAAGTAAGAATGGAATGCAGAGAATGCCGCTTGCGCCGTAGGGAAAATGTTTCCCAAACAGGCAACAGTCAACCATCTTCTTCTTGATGCATGGTATGTTGCCAAGATTTCCTCCAAGGATTTACATGGATCATGTTCAGATTCAAGATGCAAGTAAATACAAATGTCATCTTGTGACATCTTGAGGTTGTTCAGGCTAATATCACTGTCTTCTTCCTGATTCCTTCTTGACTGTTTACTCTTCTTTTTCTACTGTTGCATTTCTTTTGAATCTCTTCCTTATGTTCCGAACAGGAGGAAGGTGAGCGGCGAGTGGACACTGACTGGGTGTGGGATTGGTCCAGTAGACCTGAAAATGTGCCACCAAAGTACGACCTGTTCTTTTGAGCCATTCCTCTTTTTGCTCTGATATTTTACTATACCACTGAGTTGCAACCTAGGTGAGACAGAGAGTTCTCCTCTAAGTTCATTCAGGACGATGTATAGTCATCTTATGTAAGTATTGAAAGACATGTGAATCACCTAGTTTTCTCCTGAACTGCAACACTCTTGAGATGTAATCTTCTGCAACAAAATGAGTCTGTTTGACAGGCATTTGGTCTTTGTGGTGTCAATGCTCCCCACTCTGCACTTTCATTCTTCTCTCTCATGTTTTGTTTCCTTCCCCCTTTTTCTTCTCTCTCTCTCTCTCTTTCCTTGTGTCTCTTTCTAGGGAGTTTGTGTTCCAGCACCCTAAGCAGCAGGGCTCCCTTAGTGTGAGGAAGACAGAGGTGATGAAGAGAGGAATCTTCTCCTCCAATGTTCTCCTCATCCTTGTTCCCTCACTGCTGGCTTCACACCTGCTCACGCTGGGAGTCGGGTGAGACACACACGTACACACATTTTTCAATTTAGTGTCAGTCACTTTCTGTAACAGATGCACTACAACGTTGCAATTCTTCGATGTGACAATACTGTTATTTATCTGCTCTCTCCCCTCACATTTTTAGGATCTACATAGGAAAGCGATTGGCTGCCTCCACGTCTAGCACTCTGTGACATGTGCTTTAGGGCTGTGCCCCCATTCGCTAACAGCCCGGCCAATAAGGTCACAGTCGCCCTCTGTACCACTAATTTGCCCCCCTCTTTACCCATCATGGGGCAACAATAGGACCCTGCCTTTCTGTACCTCTGTCTCTGTGTACATTTATCTGTCTGTCCATCCAGCAGCACTCCACCAGTGTGTCTTTCTGTCAGTCTGCGCTTGTCTTAGGGCCCAAGGAGTGGATGGATGCTGACCAATGAGTCAGACTGAGGTCACCGACTGAGATGCAAATGAAACGAGAGAAAGAGAGTTTTGCCCAGCTAGAACAATAAATCCCTTTGTTTGGAGATGAACGTGGTTAGTTGGGGACGGGGTTTATTCAGGTGTAAGAGGAAAGAGGATGTATGGTAGTCTTTTTGTCTTTTTGACCTTTGAAAAAGCAAAATGTCATTTGTCAAAGATAATGAACCTCCATAAGACTGAGCTGCTAAAAGTGGGGTTTAGGGTTGCATGCCCTGATGGTCTATCTAATGTAGAACATGAGTGTTAGATGGCTGAAAGACCATGGTAGTGGCTCTGGTTGTGGTCTTTGTCCCCTAAACCAACTAAATATTTGATCTCTGACAATGACAACAATGACCCCATTAAACTTCACTCCTCACAACTTCAATGTGCTTCTTTGGTCTGTTATTATTAGTTTTATCCAATACTTAAGGGACTTTTTTCTGGCAGCATGTGGTATACACATGTTCATCTCAATTGATATATACAGGGGAAGAGTGAGGTATTTTCAACCAGGACAGATGATTTGCTGAGGTAAGCTTAGGTCTGTAATTTATAATGTAGATAGAAGACTGGAAAGAAAGATTGAACCTTTCACAGTGAGTAAGCTTAGTGTAAACTGTGTAAACCTGCATAATATACCACATCTGTTTAAAATCTAGCAGCTTTGCCATATAAGGTGAATCACTGCAAATCAATGTGTTGATTTGGCAATGATAAGCTCCTTGGGCTACTATTTCCCTGGTGTTGTCACACTTTTATTGAAATAGCTAGACTCCATCTCTGCCAGGGATGACTCTTCCTCTTGTCTGACCAGAAATGTTATGACATCACACCAGCTTGTCTCTTTCCATCTGCCTTTGTCGTTCCTTACATCACATAAGTCTTCCTTTTCTCTTTTTTTTTAACAAGCGGAGCTGCTGCTCTGACCAGTCAGGGATTTGACATTTTATTGCTTTCCCATAAACCAAAGACCCGTTTCCTCTTACTCGGTTTAACATCTCATGAAAATAGCTAGCCTGGTTTGGGACAGAGGGACTGAGCACACTGAGGCTTTGCCGTACTGCCAAGTAAGTAAATTGCCCCCATTTGTTGTCCGGCCTGACCAAGCCCAATGAGTTTATCAGCCATTAACAGGGTGTTTGATGTGAGGGGTCCTGCTGGGCTCATTAAGCTTCCTCTAGACACACCAAGCTGACAACGCAACAACAGCCGGGCTTGGCAGAGCACAAAAACACCTGGTTTCCATTTATACACATCCACACATGCACCTACATACACACATGCAAACCATGCCCAGTGTACATTTTGACATCACTACACAGCGAGCATCAAAATGAAGCCCTGCACTTTGTTGGAAGATAAAATGTGTATATACGTTTCTGGAATAATCCTGCCCAGTTTGACTTACATTGACAGATTAATGTTATGATTCTACCCCCACAACCTTTTATCCGTGGCTTCTGGTGAGCAGCCGATGGGACAGGGCCTTCTCACACAAACACATACCGTATTACTGTGCACCCTAGTGGCTCCTTCAGAGCAGAGACTGCATCTAGATATGCTCATGTGGTAATATCACCTCTGAAAAAAGGAATAACAGCTATAGTTGGTGTACTTGGATGTCAAATAGAATTTTCTGAATGTAAAAGTTAAGCAGCCGACTTCCAGATATGTGGAATACGCTGCTGAGCGTGAGTGTGAGCATTTTATTGGTCTGTGTAGTCGGTGTTATAAAAGAAGTCTCAATCCTCTCCCCCTGCTGTATCAAAGGTAGAGAAGACTCATAGGACAGAATACTGAATACTGAATACTAGACACTCTGGGAGAAAACGGTTCATTTCCTGAATTGTACTTTAGAGATCGCACATCTGTCTCTCTGGGAAATGCATTATCTTCCTGCTCCTATACTGCTAGACAGGAAATACAGGGTCTTGTTTCTAACAAAGGAATTCTTTTAAATTGGCATGTCATCCATGACTTAACATTCAAACAAGGGCACTAGATGAAGCTTTGTTCTCAAGAAACTTCACTTTACCACATGTGGCCCACTTCCTCCCCACGATCCATTTATCAAAAGGAAAAATAGCCTTTATTATCATTTAACAGAGGACATTCTCCTACTAAACAATCAGAAGCTCAATAGCATTCAGCTTACCTAACAAGGTCACTTTTAGTAAGTTCATATACTCTAGGCTTAAACAAGGTGACTCTTTACCATTAATGAATGAATGTTAGGAAGGCTTATCTAAGATCACCTTTTCTCTTTTGATAGAGTGAATCTGACATGCAGCATAGTCAACAATTCTAAAATGACGAATGCCCTGCCAGAACATTTTCAAGCACAGGAGTTGAATACTCAGCTGCCTGCAGTTTTTCATACACTACGCCACTTTCTTATGAGCATGGCAGCAATTTGACTAATCAACCACATATTTCACAAGGCATCGAGGTGGACCAGGCAGAGTGAAAGACGTTCCTGTATGTACAAGCACGCTTCGGTGAATGTTTTTTTCCCTGTTACGTACCCAAACACGTGCGTGTCTGCTTGCATCTGCTGTGCCAGATTACACACCAGGAAAGGGCAATAATGGCTTCCATGTGCTGTCTCCCCTCTCCTCTACGTACTCTCCTCTCTCTTCCTAGTAGTAGTCAATCATGCCCGGTGTGACTGTATCTGAACAAATGACCCAGTGTACTCTCCTATTAAGTGCTGTTTCCCAATGTATGGTGGACCTTACTAGCCCAGGGATGCTTGGCTCAATGAGGCAGAGTTATGAAGGAGTAATGAGAGGCTGCTCAACATTGGTCCCTTTTTGTCTTCACATCCTCGAGCAATTGTTTGATAAAATGTTTGACACTACAGAGCATTTATTGATATGCAGACCTGTATGAAATATGACATCATTTCCAGTTTAATTGAATTTTGTTCGGAGAGTGTGTGTGTTTGTGTATGTATTGCAGAATGAAGGGGAAAACAAATAATAGTGGTAATGGGAGAGGAGGAAAGGTTAGACAATAAGGAAAAAGGTGTGTGTGTGTGTGTGAGAGAGAGAGAGAGAGAGAAAGAGAGAGAGAGAGAGAAAGATTTACAGAGCTGCATGGCTGACTATCAAGTATCTACAAGGATGATTTACTGCAGTCTGCATCGAGGGGTGAGTAGGTGTTGGTGAGAGATACATTGAAGACTGAGATGGAGTGAGTTTTGTG
This sequence comes from Monocentris japonica, assembly GCA_900323365.1. Lineage (NCBI taxonomy): Eukaryota > Metazoa > Chordata > Actinopteri > Trachichthyiformes > Monocentridae > Monocentris > Monocentris japonica. The sequence goes on from OOFE01049441.1 coordinate 24,418, forward strand.
AATGTAGCCAGCTGGTGTGTGTGACTGGAATAGAACAGAGAAGGAACAACTGGATAGTACGTGGTCTGAGAATGAACTCACCGTTTGCATATGGCAAAGCCATCACTAGAACTTCTACCGGTGGCTTTGAGGGGGCTTTCATTAAATACCTTTGGATAATACTGAGAAAGTTAGTGAGACACTGAAACCGCATTGTTGTTTTAGAAATGATACGTTTCCCCATCACAGTGAGGCTATTCTGAGAATACCTTTGTGCACCAATCATCAATCTTCTTGTGTAATAACTGTGTTTTTCCAAGGAAAGTGTTCAGGTTACATTACAACGTCCACAATGGAGACCATTTTGAGTTATTTTACAGAAAGATTTGAAGGCGGGCAACTTGATCAGATAAATGGAAATTGCTAGAATATAGGAGCGCTTTCACAAACTTCAACCGACAAAGTTTTCTTGGTCTGTTTTTAAATGTTAGAGCAATAATATTTTTGTCACTTTTGAATACAAAGATTGAATACATCTACATTTGTAATGAAGAATGCATTATTTCTAAAAGTTTTCCTTCGCACATATTAGCTCCAAATATATTTTCTGATTAATTTTGGATCCATAACACAATGTATAATTTGTATTCATGCCTTCAGTGCTGCGCTACATGATTCCAGGAAACTTGACAGCCTTATCCACCATGACATACCAATTTGGCTCAAGAGTTTGCAGACTAAAAACCCTGGGTTCCTCAGGATGTGGGCCCATTTATTAAGCCTCTGCTTCGGGTTCAGAGTTACAGTCAGCCTAATAACAGAAAGGCAGTCAAATTTAATGCTGTAATTTTGGGTTTGGAATGAGTTCCTTCTACCAGACAGGGCTGGGGCTTTGATAGATGCTGTGGATTTAATTAGATGTTGGATCAAACCCTTCTGCCTTACAGACTGGCCGCTACTGTTGTGTAACTTCATTAGTTCAGACAGTGCAGACCATTTAAAGCATTGCACCCCAGAGTCTAATGAGTACTTTACCTCTCGGTACAGTAGCACAGAGACTTATGGTCACCTCCAGCTGTGGTTTGCCATGCTGTAAAAGTCTGTGTCCATTCCCTGAAAGTAAGAGAGCATAGCACTGATGTAAGTCGCTTTATGAAAGAGGCTCTTTTGAAGGGTTACCTTTATGCTGCTGTCATTACTTTTCTTTAATGGTGTACGTTCTGTGGCATATCTCTATTATGCCAGAAAAACCATGAAAAGAAAAATATTTATTTATATAATGTGAACCAAGTGATGAAAAAAGGCATAGAATTATTAATAAGTATATTAATAAGTAGACTAAATCAAAAGAGGATGTTTTGGTCCTCAAACTGCCAAGATTTCCAAAGAGACAGCAACACACCTGGTCAAATGTATACAGTTTAGCCAGTACAACAAACCAGGAGATGCATGCAAGGGAAAAGGTGCTTTTAACTCTTTTGCTACAAATATTACAGGTTGTTTGAATTTTACTGTACATGTTGTTGCTATTGTGTTTACAGCAATACTACAATCTTTACTGTCTGTTACAAAACAAAACTAACAGAGAAAAGAATTCATTGAAGTTGTGGCACTAGCATGAAAGTCTCGGCTCCTCTCGCATCTGCATCCAGACTAAAAATAGTCAGGAGACGGTTGCACAGCCAGCTCCAGTGTTCACTGTCTGATCTCATCAACCACACCGTGACGTGGCTCAGCCCAGGGTCGCCAGCAAACTGATGTGGTCCATTCAACTCCTGGCCCCAGCGAGCCTACCATGGAGGTCTTTGGGGTTTTCTCTGATCCAGAACCCCAAGCCTGTAAGGTTTGGTAAAGCTCAGGGTCTGCTATCATTGACTAGACTTTCTGGATGGAGTCCATATCAGTACACACCAAAAGACTGCAGCAGCAGTATCCAGGCTAACCACAAGGAACACCTGTGGTACAAGTATGGAAACTATGACTCATTTGCAGCTGTTTGTTTCTATAGATACGGGTGTTTATCCTTTTAAGTAGCAACTTCATCTTGCTGCCACTGAGACTTTGGCTGATGTTGAATCAATGAAGGAACTGCTCCAATGGAATGAGGTTCAGCTGGCTTAAAGAAAAAAAGGACACAACAAGCAAGGAAACAGGGAAAAACAAACACTATTAAGAACTGAACTCTTCATCTCTGCCAAATGTGACAAGTCGCATGGTGCCAGACATGCTGACGACCTTCAGGCCATGTGAGCCGGCCTGTCTGAAGCTCTGCTGGCCGGTTAACATGGCTTGTTAAGGCCTGTGCTCCAAATGGCTCATTTCCTGACTTTGCCCAGGGATGAAGGGGAAGCAAGGACGCAGGGGAAAGGTGTTACATCAGATTCCTGGAAGGAAAGTGAAAGGATCTCCCTGTGTTTAAGGTGTGTGGAACTAATAAAATGATGACCAGCGGTGGTTAACACATTTTCAGAGAGACCCGAGCATGAGCTCAAGAGTCTGAAAACATTTTGGGTCCCATATTTGGTGAAACATGATTTCAGTGGCCAGACATGACTTCCTACGCTGCACTGGAAGCCACACACACACAGACACAGTACATTTGTGTAGGAGCTTGTGGGAACCAATGCAGTAGAGTTTCTCCAGGTCACTCCTTCTCTGCATGGGGCCGTCTTAGGAAGGTTTTAAATGAAGCTTCTGGCCCTGATGCTCCTCCCTCAGTAAGACTCCTGCTCTACTAACTCACACACACACATACACACACACGGGCCAACACACAAATACAGAGACACACACAAAAACTGTCAGCAGCTGCTATTAGGCTCACCATGACAGCCTTGCCTCACCTCTGATTCAACAGGGAGTCAAGCATACACTATTCACACAGACGCACCACACACAACAGGCACGGACATACGGGAGACTGCCACTTGGCCAGATAGAGATAAGTCACTACAACGAAACTGCTGACCTGGGACCAGCTGGAAGGACAAAATGGGGCTGTGGAAAACCCTTATCCTGGCCTCACAGCTGATATTAAATCTGTGCTTAGATGTGGAAGCCCAGGCTTCGGGTGAGTATGACAAGACATGTTTTAATTTCCTTTTCCTGTGCATTAAAAGTTTGTGACAATTTTTTACACTTGTAAAAGAAAATAAATAACAAATTGCAAAACCTCAAGTTGGTGCTTGTGGTGACAAATTTCCAGAAATGAAAATCATTAAATAAGATAAGAGAATATATTCCCTATATACCTCTTTAGTTTTCTATTTACTGTTTAAATATTAACCTACACATAAAGTGGATGTCTTTGATTTTAGTCAGATTTTAGTTTGATTTTAGTTTTCTGACAGTCTGGCTGTGATGCTATCCTCCAAAGCCATTATCTGTCAAATAAAGATTTCATGGCTCTACTCTTGGGTATTTTAACACACTATGTATGAGCTCAATGCATAATGGATCCAGCAGACACTGTAATGCAGTATATCATATTCAGGGCCACAGCACACAAAGAAGTAGACATGTGATACTCACTGAGGTAGAATGAAATGTAGGGATAAATATCCCCCTGCAGTTTTAGTGGTAAGGAAATCGAAAAGACGTATTGCAGAGGAATGTTGAGTGTTGAAGAAGGACAAAGACACAGAGAAGACCATATGTTTGTGGAGGGCAGTTTTAATTCCAGTAGCTGTACCGTCTCTCTGCCTAACTAAAGTCCCTGTGCATGTGTATGTAAGAGGAGTTGCATCTATCTAGCTGGATCTGTTTGATGACTTCAGCTCAGGGGGTTCAGCGTTCTGGCTCCTATTAAAACAAAGTCCCAGCTATGTCACACACATGGGAATAATCACAAATGGTCTCACAGATTCTCTCTCTCTCGCTCTCTCTCTCTCTCTCTCTCTCTCACGTGTTCATGTTTAGGTACAAGCCAGAGCTGTAGATGACTTTTAGAAATATTAGTGTTTATATTTTATCAGCTGCTCACCGATGACTCCACTGAGAGATGACATCCATTTCACTCACTCTATTAATTAACACCATCTGGCAATGGCTGCAATTGGTTCATTGTCTGCCTGACTAGAATTTACTTTTGTCAAAAGGGAGCAAGACCATTTCAAAGGTACAATAAGCAAGATTTTACTGTCCCATAGCACAAAATGACCATAATAGATTTGCGGGGGGTTGATAAGGTTGTTGATCAATTCCAATGACTTTGACTTGTTTTTCTTCTGTTAAATGTTGCACCATCAGATCAAGACAAATTCCTTGTATGTGTAAACTTACTTGGCAATAAACCCCATTCTGATTCTGATTCTGATTCTGAACAATTACTTTGTAAAATTTGCTTTCTGTACTCTGTTTTGGCGCAAAAACTCCCTATACTTGATGATAGATTTATGTGCTGATGCTAAGGTGAGGTCAGGCTTAACTTTAAGGAGGATAAGATTTATGGGCTTCAGTTGAACTAGTTTTATGTAGCTTGAAGACTGAGGTCAACTGGGGGGTGAAATGAGACACTTTCTCAGGATCCCTGGTGTAAGGAGACCCTGACCCCAACAACGCCCTCTGTCCAAAAGACAAATGACAATAGTATAACTGTGTGTGCGTGTGCGTGTGTGTGTGTGTTGATTCTAAAAAGATAACAAAACATGAGAAGAGTGTGGATTTAAGTTCCTTTGTTGAAGCATCCCCAATTTATAAGTCAGAGATCTATCTGTTTGTGTAATGCTCAACTCCAGGTGAGTTTGACAATGTTGAATATGAAAGCCTTTCACAAATCAGAACTGTCTCATTTTGTAAAAGTGAGATTGAGCAAAAGAAACACTATGAAAGAAAGCCTCTTTTTGTGGCTCAGTCACGTTTACCTACATGCGCTTTTTAAAGCTCCCGTGTTGCTCCCTGATGTGCTGAAATGCACTGTGGGCTGGAGAAAACAGTAGGGCGGGAACATGGGGGCAGAGCAGAGAGATAAAAGAGAGAAGGAAAGATCTCGTCTGGCGATCATGTCTTGGCTGAGAAGGGCCAATTTCTGGGAGCATTTGGGAGTACTTTTGCACCCTCACGGCAGTGGGCCTCGCAGACTGCTTTTTACGTACTTGTGTATTCATGTTGTGTTCAGATGGTGGACTGGAGATTCATTGCACATTCCTGAGTTACTTTATTAAAGTAAGACTCTGACCATGAGCTCAAGTCTATACCGAAATTCTACCATTACCTCTGCTTCTGATAAGAGTGAACTTAGACGATTAGGGTTGAAAATACAAGCTCAAATACATTCACTCACACTGTTAAACCTATAGCTTTTGGATAGATCTGAGACAACTGTCAATGCATAGTTCAATCTAACCTTCCTAGCAATGTACATCTTCGTGACCTCTCTTAGCCAAGTCTGCCTGCCAAGTTTGTGCTGATTGATTGACACAGTGTCCCTCCGGAGCAACAAACACTCTGGCTCAACAATCATCATCTGCTTGTCAACTTGTTTACTCTGAGATTGGATCTGTGCTGCAGGATGTGAATATCCATATCTCACCATCCATTACTCATGTGCTTCAACCCCCTCTCCGTTCCCCATGCGTGTCGGCAGTATATGATCTGCTCACTTCACCTGATTGCCTGCCAGACCTGCTGCAGGGGGGCCTGGCTGAGCAGGGAGTGAACGAGGCCTTCATCCTTACCTCCTTCAAGTTACAGCCCAAGACCGGAACCACCGTGTTTGGCCTGTACAACCCCAGGGACAACAGCAAGTACTTTGAGTTCACTGTGCTCGGGAAGCTCAACAGAGGTATGAGTCCATTAAACAGATGGTACTATGGGTAATGACTCTGGTACCGTAGACGGTGAGCTGAGTAACAATCTCTGTTGTCGATCAATATGTTTTTCTTTCACGTCTATGTTATTCATTGAATCATCCCTTGACCGCATTTACATGCACTGATCATTTCTTCATCTCTTCCCTGTCACCTTCTTATCTTTCTTCCTCCATTCCTCCTTCTGTTATCACCCTCTTTCTCCTCTGCTGCCTTTTCTTTCCCATGCTGTCTTCCTCTCTCCCTCCCTCTCTGCCCCCACCCTTTCTTCACATAGCCGTGTTGCGTTTCTTGCGAAGTGACAGGAGAATGAGCTCAGTAACCTTCAACAACCTGGTGCTGGCGGACGGCCAGCGCCACCGGCTGTTGTTCCACCTGAGGGGCTTGCAGCAGCAGGGGCCAGGCGGGGTGGAGCTGCACCTGGACTGCAGGCTGGTGGAGACAGTCAGGGATCTCCCTGTCGTCTTCCAGGGTTTGCCAGCAGGCTATGGGATGGTGGAACTTAAGTCCATGCAGGCCAAGGACCAGGTGAATGAATATGGACAATCCCAATAATTTATTGAGGTTTACTGGCCAACTTAGCTGGCCACTAACGACTGCTACTGTTCTAAACTTACACATTACTTACTTGGGCCTGTTTGATTCTAACAGGAAAATTTAGAGGAGCTTAAGCTGGTGGTTGGAGACTCGTTTGAGAATGTTGCCTCATTACAGGACTGCCATTTCCAACAAAGAGACTCTGTGCAAACTCTCGGTAAGATTATTTTTCGGAAATCAGACTCCATGTCCAATGAGACACAAAGCTGTTTACTGGGAAAACAAGCACAG
>OOFE01049441.1:36217-56292 GCA_900323365.1 Monocentris japonica
AGTGGTGTGGACTTCGAGGGGACATTTCACGTGAATACAGTGACTGATGACGACTACGCCGGCTTCATCTTTGGCTACCAGGACTCATCCTCTTTCTACGTGGTGATGTGGAAGCAGACTGAACAGACCTACTGGCAGGCGACACCCTTCAGAGCTGTGGCCGAGCCTGGCATCCAGCTTAAGGTGAAAATACAAGTCATGTCACAAATGTCCACGAGCTGAATTCATTGTCACCCTACCAAAAATCGCCCTCCCACATCCCCCTCACTTCACTCTCGCTCTCTCACTCCCTCTCTCTCTCTCTATTCTCCAGGCTGTGAAGTCAAGGTCAGGCCCTGGAGAGCACCTGAGAAACTCCCTGTGGCACACGGGAGACACCAATGACCAGGTGCGTCTGCTGTGGAAGGACCCAAGAAATGTGGGCTGGAAGGACAAGGTGTCCTACCGCTGGTACCTGCAGCACCGTCCACAAGTCGGATACATCAGGTGAGAGAAAACACGTTCAAGGTATTTATTCCCAAGAAGAAAGAGAATATTAGCAGTTACCTCTGCTGCGTTCTGATTAAAACTCCACTTTGAAGCACATTGTTTCCCTGCTGGCAATTCAATTGACTCTTTTGCCCCCCAAAAGAAAACAACACACCTTTCCACCTCTTGTTTTGTTCAGGGCACGGTTCTACGAGGGAACTGAGTTGGTGGCAGACTCCGGAGTGACTATTGACACGACCATGAGAGGAGGACGGCTTGGTGTATTCTGCTTCTCTCAGGAAAACATCATCTGGTCCAATTTAAAATACCGGTGCAATGGTAAGGAATGGCTTCATCAGATGAGAAGAAGAGATTTTATAGTTTGAATTAATGCTACAAATACTGAACTTGCTGTTTTCAAGACAATAGCTAGGCAATAGGCAATAGTTGATAGCACAACATCCTCCTTAATGACCTTAAGTGCCTTTTTACCTGTGCCTGGGAAGTGGGCCAGTAATAGTATTTAAAATCTCACTGCTCCATAGTGCAACAACAAGGCTTTAAAACTGTAACTGCAATCAGCTTGGCCTCACTCGGTGTTAGAGTTTGAGCTTGACTCCTGATACTTGACTTCTCTCTTCCACAGATACCATCCCTGAGGACTTCCAGGAGTTCAGCACTCAGCACGGTGTTGACTCACTCTAAAGACAAAACAGAAAGATGTGACCAGATTTTTCTGTGTATTTGCGTGTGTGTGTGTGTGCGTGCGTGCATGTATGTGTGCGTGTGAGAGAGACATGTATAGCGTGTGTGCATATGAACACAATCTTTGTACTGTATGTTGTCTGTATGCATATTATCATGTCTATTTTCCCATTCCCTTGAACTACCATCACTTGTTTTACTAACGTAACGCAACGTAACGTAGCGTAGCGTAGCGTAACGTAACATAGCGTAGCGTAGCGTAACGTACCGTAACGTAACATAACGTAACGTAGCGTAGCGTAACGTAACTTACCGTAGCGTAACATATGCCATTTGCTGGAGACTTTGATACAAAGTGATTTACAGTACCATAAATTCATATAGTTTTAGTACAGGTGGTCCTACTGAGAAACTCATGTTGCGTAATCACATGTTAAGTAATGTCAGAATCATGGAAACACCATTGTAAAAACAACGATGGGATGATTTTGGGCCGCTCATCTCCTAGAAGACAAGCTCATTGCTAAGATACTAGCATTTAGATTTTGAGTAAAAACATTTACCCTCCATCTTCATGCCGGTAGTGGAAAATTCAATGCAAAACACTGTTTAATAGTTGAGCATAAATGCTATTATTGAGAAAGCTTTGGCATATGGTTAATATTATAATTCTGCTATTCAAACAACTGGGTGACCACTCCATAGCACCAGCAGTACCCTGGTGTGGAAGGACTTTATATTGGTGTTTCCTATGTTTTCATGATACCCAGTGCCAGCCATTAAGGTTCTTCTTCTATCAGTGTGACACTTTACTCCTTTTGTGGAGAAGTTGAGCATACCAAGTTTTGTGTAAGTCATTAAAAATGTATATTGTTATCTTTTCTCGCCAAGATGACAAACCTAAGACTCAGCATGGCCTTGGTCTTAATCATTTGATCCTTAGGACTGGCCTTGACCTTGAAGTGTGTAGTTGTTATCTTGATGTGATCCTGGAGGTGACTGGATTATAGCCTGAAAAGATCTTTGAATTCTGCAGTGATTTTGTGACTATGTAGTCCTCAGGCTGTGCTCAGTCTACATTTTTCAGCTTTGAAATATTGAATTTCATGTTCAAGTTGATTACATTTTTTGAAATGTAATGTTATCAAAGATTTTGAATAAAATGGTCAGAGGCAGGGTTGATCTATTTTTTTTAACCAACAGCTAGAATGACACAGTACACATCACCAACGAGCCACTCAAATGCATGAAAGTGACAATCAATCACACCATTTCTATACAACCCCTTATTCCTGTTGTAACATTGCACATTCTACTTTTACTTCTTTTACTTACTTCCTAATGTGCTACTCAAAGAAATGCCTACATTTCTCCAAAATTTTGATCCCCTAGAAGCTGCTGGGGTGGATAGAAATGGTGGCAGAATGATACCTTCATCACTGACAAATATATTAAAAATAAGTTCACTATGACTAAAGGCTTCAAGTAGGCCAGGATATTCTGGCATACAGGCTGATTCTTTTAAACTGATTGAACCATAAATGTCATTTAATTGACAGAGTTAGTGATAATATTCATGAATTTCTCCCTACAACTACAAATGCTAACAAAGGAAGCCCAAAGGAGCAAGCAAAAACACTTCACTCACTATCCATTTGTCCCGGGACAAACTGAGGGACTCTAATTGGAGGACTGGATTTTCCAAGGGGAGGCCCAGGTCATGTTTGTCAACAATCCCCTCAGTGGGCACCTCATCACAGTCGGCCTCTGTCTGCAGAATCCTGGGCTCCGAATGGTCTGCTGGGGACCCTTATCTCCACCATGTCTACATGGCCCAGTGACCACATTTTTCTCCTACCACGGAGCCCTTATCACTAGATTGTGTCTTAGACTTCTCTGCCTCAACTTGTCACCCTGCATCTCTATTAAAACCTCCCAGTAATTTATTTGTTCCAAGTGATGGTAGTCACGTTCCCTGGGGGGTGCTCTTTTTTGGCGCCTCACTGTGTCATTTTGTCAGTCAGTTCCTTTAGCTTTATTTTGATCTGACATGCTGGTTATTTCTGTCACATTCACCTCGGGGAGGGGCATATCGGGGGTTTATATACAATGGAACCCTGGTTGGCATGCTGATCAGTGTTTTCTCTGCCAAAGGAAGCGAGTACTGATGGCTTTTACTGCCAAATATTTTCATGTCCCTGTTGTGGTAAATGCACTCTTCTTATTATATATCTGCTTCATTTGATTATATACAATCAATAGTGACAAATTAATAGGATATAGGCATGACATATTTCCTCAAATAATCCTATATCAACAGCATTAAGGAAACAAATCTCTGTATTTCTAGCACTGTATGTTTACTCTACTCTGGTGTTATTAAGGAAATCTGCACTTATGGTACATTTTGCATAAGATGAGGAATCCTGTGCACCCTGTGTACAATGATTCAGTTCCAAAATTGTATCGGAATATTTGTGCAATATTTGTTCACTGTTCAGTAATAAGTTACATAGAGAATATTATGCTCTCCTTTGATGTGCTGTGCAGGACTTGCCCTTGCAGCTCCTCATGGGGCCATTTACTTATTGCTGTGGGGATATAACAGTGCTCTGACCTGCATTGCCAATGGAGGGATGTTCTATGTTTTAATGTGGCAGACCCATCTACTGGCTCGAACCTGAGGTAAGATTGTAGAACAATACCATAACTGTCCTATCAGCTAGTTAATTAATTGTGCACAAAATCCCAATATATATTTTTCATTCTAGGAATTGCTTTTTTGCAGCATTTTTCTGTGCACACATGAGTTCAGCAGTCTCTAAATTGTTGTCCATAGTAAATAAGGAATTTCTTTCCCACATCAACTTTTATCAAATTCACCTAACTGCCCAGACTTCTCTCATATAATCAAGCTCTCCCATGAAATCTCCTTTCAGTTTGTATTACCAGCGTACCTTTCTGCTTGTCGACCCTCATCTTCCTCCTGATCTCTCTGAGATCCCAGCCATCTGCAGACTGCCTCTGTCAGTGGTCTCCTACCCTGAGGAAACTCCGCATTACTATAGACAACTGAAAGACTCAGAGAACTAAAGACACTCAGCAGAACAGCAGCCAAGTAGAGGCTCTGCTGAAGGAGAATGTAAATGGAATGCCACATGTGCAGTTGGTGTTTAGGTAGAGCTGTGGTGTGTCAGGTTATGTAGTTGGGGTCTGTATAGTTAGAGGTGAGGGTCCTGTATGCATTCATAGCATAAATTGAGTGAAGTTATTATCCGCTGTAAGAGAATTAGAACTGAAAGAGATTCTCTAGGAACATAGGATTTGTCCCTCTGCATTTACCTCTTTGAGTTTGCATTGTAGGAACTGTATGATGACGTATCACTTTGGTATTCTATTTTGTCTCTTATGTACTTATATGCCGTAAAAATGCCTGATATAGTTTAGAGAAATCATTTCTATCAAGCAATATCTCTACACAGCAGAGGGCAGCACTTACCAAGGGAAGATGCAGTGCTACCATTGGTGCCTTTAAATCTAAGTTTGATACTGAGCAAGAATATATTTCTATCAATAGAGAAATACAGTTTGGATGCCAAGTTTATAAGTAATACAAATCAATCAACAAGCTAAGTCTTTTGTGCCATTTTATTCATGTTTTAAAAGCATAGATGAGGGGAGATCTAAACAGGAAATATTCCTTTCAACACTGTGTGTGTGTGTGTGTGTGTGTGTGTGTGTGTGTGTGTGTGTGTGTGTGTGTCTGTGTCTGTGTCTGTGTCTGTGTCTGTGTCTGGTGGCACATGGTCCTGGGCCAGCCACTATAACACATATGAGACTGTCACACTCAACCAGAGCAGAACGGGGGAGAAGGTGAGAGACGAAAGAAGGGGAAGTACAAAATGAGAACATTTCATTCCTTGCTTGGTGATAAAGTATGATTATGGATGTAGATTTGTCTTGAAATTCTCATTTGCACATCTTTTTTTACCTTAGCCTTATTCATTTCAAGCTTTTGAAAGCTTCCTACTTAATAAACTCTTGTGACATTACAGAGGAACGTTTCCTCCAAGCCACCAATAACTTTTTCTCTTATCCACTATGGTCTTTAGAGAAAATTGACCTTCGTAAGGGTTGTGCCGGCCTTTCACTGATCACAGCCTTGATTCATCCACAGGATAGTGACCTTTGAAGGACAGGATAAGTGTTGGCAGTGGGACGATGTGAGATGCGGTTGGTGTCACATCCACTGTGTCAGTGTTATGTGCTCACAGCAGTGTGATTCACCTTCTCAAGTTGTGTTCCCACACAACACAGCAGTATGGGGGAAGGTGGGACTAGGTTGAACCTGTGAAGGATAAGACCTCGCCACGTACTACACACCACACAGAGACACACACACACACAAACACGCACGCGTGTTTATATCTGTGTACCCTGTCTTTCTCAACTCTTATGTATCAGATAAAATTTTATTTATATAGTACATCTCATACAACAATGTAACCCAAAGTGCTTTACAAACATGATTAAAAACAATTCAAGGTTATGAAAAAAATGACAGAAACAGGATAACCAATATCAAAAGGGACACAAGAATAGGAGAAGTAATGGTTGAAAAGTGGGAAAGGATGCATATAAAGGAAACAAAAAAACAAAATCAGCAGTAACAAGGTGTGTTTTAAGTTTTCTCTTAAACCCACTAGGGCATTAGTAATTTGGAGGATATGACTTCCTTTATAAATTCAGCTTTGCTAATTTTACCGTACAGTAACAAATTGAGGGCACAAACAAAGGCAGCAAACAGAGAGGGTGGGTGTGCAATGCGACTAGCATGTGAGCAAGGCTTACAAAGCAATGCATACACTAGTAAGCATGTCAGCTGTCCACCCTCTCTCCCCCTAACAATTTCAGTGTCTGTGGGACCTTGTACTTTAATTAGTGTTATTTCCTCTGGCATTGACAGGCAAGTGTGTTCATGCATGTGTGTTTGTGTGTGCGAGAGAAAGGGAGAGAGAAGCCAGGGCCAAGGACACACTCAGTCAGACTGTTCCCGTGGGCAGGGAGAATGAACATTATGAAAGAGGTTATTCTGATTCACTCTATCTTGGCACAGTCTGTGAATAGTGTGTAAGAGCTGCTATCCGTGCATGGTTGTGTGTGACGCTCCTGGCTCTGCACGTTTCAACCAAATTTGTCTGCCGTTTCCTGTTGGATGAATGGAGAATCCACTGGAAACTCCATCCCCCATTGGCTGTGTGAGGCGTCACGGGAGGAAGTCTTGCCATATATGTATGCACTCTGACATTATTTTCCATATCCATGGCCACACTGACTGCTGCTGAGTCAACTCTGTTTAGGAAAGTTGTAGTATGTGAAACATGATCTCTAAATAAAAAATGTTTTTAGCAAACTCACAGTTAATGTGAGGACGTGAGAGTGAAACTGGTGGTTCATTACCTTCCATCAGAAGGACTGCCCTTCTGAGAGTAATGATTTTTTCCAACCAATTTTAAACAGGATTATATAACACAGTCTTTGATATCTTTGGTTTTTTATTTTTAATTTTAAGTTATGTCTCTGAGGGGAGAGCTCTCTGAAATGATCCTGCCCTAGTGTCATCTCTTTTATTTTGCAGATTATCTCCTAAATCCTTGTGGTTTTTTATGTCCTTTGGTACATATGTTATTCATATACCCAACATTAGTTCTTTAGAGGTTCTTTGAGGACTAAATGGGGATTTAATGAAATGCAGCTATTGAAAGAACTGTTTAAATCTGTGAATGGTTGCATTTGAAGGACCATTAATGGTACCAGGTGGTTTTTCTAATTCTTAACCGGAAAGGCAGAGCACTGAAGAAAGAGATGAGTCAAGCAAAACAACTATGACCTAAGCAGGGAAGGGGTGAGACTAAAGTCTTTAGCTGTTGGATACTGTGAGTGGATATTAACTGAGCATAGCCCTTTAAAGAAGGTGAGCACCTGCCCCTCTCTGGATGATGACTTTCAGTAATTTCACATATGTAACCAATAACTAGGTAACTTAAACAGAGTAATAGTCTTGAGTTGCCCAAGTGGGCCTACTATAATAAGAGACAACACGATTGTAATTGAGTAAGGTTATATATTCCTTTGAAATGCATTGGACAAGGCTCAAAATGTACATAAATGTAAATGAATGAAGAATGGCTCCATCATTCAACGGGTGAGGGAATTACTATCTGCGGGCGGCCTGGGCACCAAGCGGTGTTTTCCCGTCTGTCTGTCTGTCCCGTCCTGTCTGTGTCGGCAGTCTCCCAGGAGGCTCTACCTTGTCGTGACTGTCGGCAGAGCCCTGCCCTCAGAATTCCGGAAACGAGTCTCGGGATGGAGAAGAAGGCTGCTACATCCGCGTGATCACTCAATGAGCACCAATAGCTGTTACTGAGGAAACCAAGGGCACGGTATTCCCTTCCGTGCGTAGGGAAATGGGCGGGTTTCGGGAACTCTCTGTCACGCTGCGTGGGTGGCCGGTAGAGTAAGTAGCTGCCACGGCAGTATTTATCAGACCGCAAAAGAGCAGCTCAGGCAACACAGTAGCAGCCTGTTAACAAGAGCGTTTCAGCACCACTACGACTGGACAGCGACACACAGCCGAAAACCAAGTAGCCATGGTTCTTATCTGGACGCAGTTTGGTGTGAAGCACAAAAATGTCAATGTCAAGTGCAAAGTGCGAGTTATGCACAGGGATGACAGCTCAAGCTCCTCTTCATCAGGGGTAAGTTGAACTGATTTCCATCGCAGTTTGTCAAGTAAGCTATGTCCCCCTGTAAATGGGGACTTGTTATGAAATTATAAGCTAATGTAAGGACATCTATATATGTAATTATTACAGTTACATAGCCTAATTTGAAAATGGGAGCTGTACATGATGATGGATGCTAGTGCAGCCCGATTCTGTTGCTGTGGATTCATTCAAATGCAGACTCTTATGCCGAGCCGTGAAGAGCCAATAGCTGCGGAGCATCTCAGTTGTTGGGGGAAGTCTTTCACCCCTCACGATACTGGCACACACGACTTCCCCTTTACTGGCGTTGTGTGCTTTACATAGATATGCTTCATTGCTCAGCACTGAGATTATGGTCTTTTCCAAGAGTGTCTTTTCTATGGGCATTTTTTCTGCCATAAGCTATTGCATTGGTATATTGCATTTTGTATATTAAGCATAGACATTTCATTTCATAGACTTATTATTAGCCATTCACCATCAGTCTTATTATAAGCCGGCCTTTTACAGCATGTAATACTTCAGACCATTCACAGTTTCCAACATGAGACTTTCAATAGTGACTCAGCAGTGTTTTGTATTCTCATTATGCTGCTAAATATCGCAAATACTGTGGTTGTCACAAGGTTTGATAAGGGTGGCTGCTTTGTATCGGTCTGATGCATGATTGTACTTGTTTCTACAGGAGAGCAGCAAGTACGACCAAGAGGTGCCCTGTCTGTCCATCAAACCCGTGGGCAAGGATTTCTACAAGGTCCTGGATGTCTCATCTGACTCAAATGAAGATGAGATCAAGAAGGCTTACAGGAAGATGGCTCTGAAGTTTCACCCAGATAAGAACAGCGATGCTGATGCAGAGGACAAGTTCAAAGAGATTGCAGAAGCCTATGAAATCTTGACTGACCCCAAAAAGAGAAGCATATATGACCAGTATGGGGAGGAAGGTGAGAAGGAGACATTATTCTCATGAGTTCATGAGTTATCATTGTCAAGGCTAAATACTCATGTGCAGCTGGGGGTATCCTCACGAAAACTTGCAACACTCCGTCCCCTTGTAAAACCAGCCAAACATATGCAACATAGACAGCTGTGGGGCTGCTATGATCTAAATAGCAATAGTAATAAAAGTGTTCCTCAAAATTTCAAAGTGCCAGATGTAAATTTAGTAAGCCTTCAAGAAGTGTGAGAGGAATATGCATGAGCAGGACTTGAGAAATGTGTGAGCAGCAGCAAGTAGAATACAGTATGAGGCACCAGATCAAGGAAGATGCTCTGCAGGAATTTCAATGTGTGAACTCAGTAAACTCAATCCTTAATATATTTCTGTTCTCTCTGTGTTACAGGTCTTAAAAGTGGCATTGGAGTGTCTATGGCGGGCCATGGCAACACTCCTCGCAGCAATTTTCACGGTGACGCCCACACCACCTTCTCCTCCTTCTTCCACGGCTCTGACCACTTTGACATCTTCTTTGGACCTGACTGTGATGGTGAGGATGACCTCTTCAACCCCTTCAGCCGCTTCACCTTCAGCCATGTGGGTGGGTTCCCTGCCCATGACGGTGGGCTGCGAAGAGGCCGGCGGCGTCTGCGGGGTGTAGCAGTGGTGCATGACCTTCTGGTGACCCTGGAGGAGGTGTTCCACGGCTGCACCAAGCATATGAAGATTACCCGCAGCCGCCTCAACTCCGACGGCCGCAGCCTGCGATCTGAGGACAAGGTGCTAAACGTGGTGGTGAAGAAAGGCTGGAGGGCTGGGACCAAGATCACCTTTCCCAGAGAAGGGGACGAGACACCCAACAATACCCCTGCAGATGTCACCTTCATCCTCAGGGACAAGAAGCACCCCCAGTACAAGAGAGATGGTTCCAACATTGTCTACACAGCCAAGATCACACTCAAAGAGGTGGGTTTCAGTGTGTTAGTATGTATTAACCTGTCTAGCACAGTGGGTGGATATCAGGGTTAAGGGTTTGATTCCCACAGGGGGCCTCAGGGCTGGCTTGTTGGGGCTTCAGACTAAATCACACACTAAATTAAAATTGTTATGAAACAGATGACTGTTCTATAAGTAGGATGACAGACACTCTTACACCTACTCAAAGAAGGTTCAAATCCAACTGCCGTTATATAACTCTTCAATAATTCATATTTTTATATAGTGAAGAAATTCAATTTACTCAAAGACATCTTGAACAAGAGATAAGACAGCAATACTCAGCAGAGGAACATATCCCTGCCATATAATATCTTTAATTTCTGACTGAAGAAAGAACACAGTGTTCTGGTATGGGCCTCTGAGCCTCACCACCCCCCACCACCCCAAGCTTAGAATGGCTGACAGGCCCCTACTAACAAACCAGCAGCAGCAGCCTGCCAACGCCTCCGTTACCTCATCAGCCCCTGCAGAGTGAGAGAAAGCAGAAGCTAAATTTAGCTTCAGTGCTGACTGCCCCCACATATCTCACTTCACTCTGCCTCCCCCTCCTACTATGCTGCAGACTGCTCTGCCTCTATAAGGCAGGCTAGGATGCTGGAAAGGCAGTTTTTGGCTCCTTTTGTCTCTGGCTCTCACTCCTACGACCCACACACAGATTATCTGGGTAGCAGTCATAGAGGAAGGCTTTTCAAAGAGCTCCTCCATCTTTCTATAGCTCCCTTCACTCTCTAAAGCACTTACTCCCACACACAGCCTGTATATGGAGCAGAGATCATAGCATCTATAACACTGGTTTATTGCATAACAGAGGACAGAGGAAAACAATATACCTTTAGGGAGACAGATGCTCCATATTATTCTCTGTGATGTAACATGTGTAAATAATTGCAATTGTAATGGGGCCACTCATAAAGCATTATGAAACTTCTGAAGAAAGACTGACTTTTTTTGCCTCTATTTTTTTCTCCAGGCTCTATGTGGATGCACAGTTAACGTCCCCACACTCGACAACCGAATGATGCCACTACCATGCAGTGATGTTATCAAACCTGGTGCTGTCCGGCGACTGAGGGGTGAGGGTCTGCCCATCCCCAAGAGCCCATCCCAGCGAGGTGACTTGGTGGTGGAGTTCCAGGTGCTCTTCCCCGACAGGATCCCACCACAATCCCGCGAGATAATCAAGCACAGTCTGGCCAAGTGCTAACCTGTTTTCTAAAAGACCAGACCAGACTGAAACAGCTTCACCACGTGTGTACGTTGTTACCAATTCACAAACACAGCCTTGCCCAAGGTGCTAATATCACAACCAATCACAACCTCTTATTGTGTTTGGACAATGGCAAGCAGCACTGAAGTGAGTTAGAGCTGAGATGGGACTTTGAGAGAGGTGATTTTCTACTGTTGTATGCACTTGTATACTCTACAACTGTAATGCCACAAGAGTAGTGTTTTCAGAACCAGTGAATGGGGTCTTTGGTATCTGAGGGCATCCATTGACTCAATGACCTTTCTCTTGAATGAAAAGGTTAGATGTACTGTTATGTTTGCAAACTTATATCAGTTTGCAATTCAAGACAAAATAACTCTTAAAGTTATATGGTGTTCATATGACTGATCTTTTACATTGATTTATTACAATAACAAAAATGTACTTGTGTACAAAGATGTACTTGTGTACAAAAAGCATTAACATTGTCTCTGAGAGATTTGTGTGTCAAATGTTCTATTGAATCATTTAAAATGTTTGTATACATTCTGAAATGAACCAGCTGTTGATGTATTCTGAACTCATTGAGACATAGTAGGAAGCATGAACAATAAACAAAAACACAGAAATTGAACTCATTTTGTCCAGCATCCTTTGTGATAAATCATTATTTAGTTTTGAAGATACTGTTAAGAAGGCTTCAATTAAGTTTTCAAAAAGGGCTGCTAACAAATATCATAGTCTATGAATTCACACACTTCGGAGCAAAAAAAAATCCAGCCCTCATTGCAGAGCTGCTGGGTGGATGCAGTGATGTAGGAGCCACAAGACCACAACATAGCTGCCTGCTGCCATCTAGTGGTGACTACTGGCGAGGACAATGTCAGAGATCCAGCAATTAATGAGACCCACCTGCGGTAATGCGCATTGCATACTTTCTGATAGTAGTCTCCCATTAAGCATTACTTTGCAACACTAAGAGCAATACTCTAAAATGATAAGGAGTGTGGTGATGAAAGGAATGATTCACTTTTGGACAAAATGCACGAATTTGAGGCGCAAGGCGACATGTCGCCATTACCATCAAATGACATTCAAACAGAATGGTAAGACACACGACAGACAGTCAGACTAATCCAAACTGATTGACACATCAAGCCACCTGTGCACGGAGAGACAACTGGAAATCTCAACTGAGATCAGCAATTCTCTAAAAATCACTCTTAATGTCCTCTGGGATGAAATGTCGCCAGTACATCTAACAACACCACCAAACCTGAATGAAGGTTACTCAGTTACAAATTTGACCTTGCTTGTCCTTTTGCTCATACCCTGTGTGGTTTTTCTGCTTTTGTTGAACTGCCTGTTCCTGGGATACAAATTATTGATCATATCAAAGAACAGAAAGAAGCGCGAGGACACAGAGGAAATGCTTTTGCAGTCGACCCTCCACAGGTTCACTAGAATATCCGATGTACCCTTCACCCCAAATCAGGACGGGAGGAGAATTTATGTGTCTTTGTCAGAGCCTATCCTGCCACATCCTGTCACCTCTTCAAGAACCTCATCCAGAGACAGGGCAGCGGTGGATCACAGGATACGGTTTCTTCAACCAGATGGTGCCACGGGGACCGGTTCAGGGTCCCTGAGAGCGCCAAGCACCATTCTGGCAACCTCATCTACTACTGGTTTCACCTCAAGAGTCGACCTGCCCAGGAGATCACAGATGTACAGTAAGAGAAAAATGGACTGGTGCAAAAGCGCACCTCTCTTACTGTCTAGTGATTCAGAGGTTGAAACAAGAGCAAACCTTGTGCCGCCCAACTCGCCCACGGTAAACGATCCCCTCTCAAGGGTCAGTAACAAATTTCGTTACAAATTGTAACCAAGAAGAGCGACTTAAGCCACCGAGGCATATGCTGCCTTCAAGTGCTCCTCGTAAGCTCCCTCGTCCGAGACCGAATTCACGCATTCAAGTGCTTTGGGTCGGAAATTATAACAAAATGGACCCCATAACAAAGTAGTTTTTGGTGGCTGTTTTAATTTAGGAATTAGGCGGCACATGGCTACTTTGTGCCGCGGTGCCAGAATGAAGAGGAGGAAATCCATGTCAGGCAGGTAATTCATATCTTAATTTATCAAAAACAAATGTGTGACAACTAAACGTTAGACTGTAACAATAAATTACTTGCTCTCGTACATGCTCACTAAACGTCATATCTCGGCAACTCGCGTATTACAGAAAATTTCGACTTTCCTATTTACCACTTTGTTGGGTCGTTCATGTGCGCTAAGTACGTAATTACGTTATTTCCGACAGCACTTGAAGGCAAGTACCAGAGTAAAGTTGGTTTGATATTGGACATTGGGTGTTTGGTGGATATTCTCATTTCCATTGATCTATGAAGGAAACATGTAAAAGCTCATTGATGGCAATTTGATCTCAGAAAGATGAACAATTTGCAAACACTTACTGTTAAATGTTATTTTCTGTTTTTGAAAATATGTTTCAGTGTGTTGACACCTCGAAAATCCAATGGCTCGTTTTTGTGTGTGGCCTAGAGGTCTCAAACCAAATTTACTCTCATTGTGGACGTCCTTCTAAGTTATGGAAGGTTTGTTTCTATTTTTGAGAAAATGTGTTATATCACCCACAGATTTCTATTGCTTACATCCTGTGTGACCTACAGGCCCCAAACCAAATAATTCTCATAGATGACATGCTCCCTGTAATTTACAGAAATTACTTTATACAATATATTACAATGTATGATAACACAATTTTTCACATTTTTAAGAGCTCACTTCACATCTAGTTCACTTTTCCAGTATGAATCAAAATGCCGACAACAAAAGTATCATTGAGGCAAGTACAATACATTCATGCACTCTGATGTTGATCAACCAATGGGAGCTAGGGGACACTGTGACGTACTTTGATACTTTGATAAACCGCAGAAAACTGCAAACTGCAGAAATTAATAATTAGTAATATCAATATTATTTATTCATTTTGTGTATGTTTATTTTTACGTTTACTTGAACATTAATTAATTTTTTTAGTCATTTATTTATGTTTGATATTGGCATATCTTTTCCATAGTTAGCATTAGCAACTCTGAACTTCCGCTTTGTCTCCCCACTGCCTTCAAAATAAGTCTGTTGTCTCACCAACTCAAAAATGGGAAATTTATCACTGTTTCTATGAAAATGTCACAGAAGAGTATTAGGCTACCTTTTTAAATTAACAAATATCCACCTAACACCCACTTATCAAGATAAAGCAAACTTTACTCTGGTCATTAAAGTTTGGTGCAAAGTATGAAGTCTGTCTTTTTCACAGTAGGAGACACAGCATGTGGGTCATATCCGTCGGAGCAGTAGTTTGGAGTTGCTGACAGGTGTGAACCAAGGCATGGCAGAGCATCTATTTGACAAGGTTAACCTAGAGTGCAGATATGCCAGTGGCCCTCCAGAGACCTCCTGCCTCAACACATCCACGGTGGGCCCCGGGCTGGACAGCGACTTTGGTGCAAGTGCAGGTAGGCGTCAGATAGGGAGGGGTTGCAATCACCAGCCCCAGTACTTTGATTTTATCAAGCAAAAGGATGACAAAAACATTGGCACATCAACACAATTTGGTAAAGTAATATAAAGAGTCGTGTAACAAATTACTAACTTCAAAAGTATCATTAGTTTACTGTGTGTGTGTGTGTGTGTGTGTGTGTGTGTGTGTGTGTATAAAATAATGAGTAAATGCATTACTTTTTGAGTACCGAGCCCAGCAACAATTGTAAATTAGGCTCTGGATTAAAATGCCTCATCAATCATTCAATTATGAATTGCTCAATATATTTTTTTCAGGTGTCTCTCTCCGGATTTTATCAGCAGATAGTGATGGTCTGTCCAATGGTGTGTTAGCTTCAGCCCTGGAGTGGGATTATTATGACCCCTGCTATGTCCAGCAGAACAACATACCCAAGCATAAGCATCACAGACCTGCTGTACACACCAAGCAGTATTGGGTGTAATGCATCCCAGCTAATTTAATGTTAATTTAATGCTTTTATTTCCTATTTATTTAACTTAGAGTATCGCAATGGTTTGTACTATTTTGTATTTGTATTATTTTATAGTAGTTACACGTAAGGACACAGACACAACCTTTATTATTTTAATTTGGCTCTCATAAAAACTAAAATGTTGCACTAGTTTAAATTTACACATTTTTTTTGATTACCTGTAAAATGCACTCTGCACACATGTCACTCTGTCACAAGTAGTTCAAATAGTTCAATATTTAGTAAGCACCCTTTAATTATCTTAATGTTCATTAAAGTCACTACTTTTCACTACTTTTCACTACTGTTCAGTCTGTTCTGAATTTCCTAAACCTACACATCAAGATTTACATTCACTGCAATTGCTTGAATTGTTCTGATGTTTTGTGTAATAAAGATTAAACATTTCAATTCAATTAAGTGCCTATTCATTGTCTAATTAGACCCCTACTACATTCAGTATGTACAGTATACATTCTATTCTATTTCATGAAAAGTCTCTCAGGACCGCTTTGATTTTCAGTTAGGTCCGGGTCCGGACTTTGAGAAGCCCTGGCTTTTTCTCAAAACAAGTAAATCTGCCTTTAAAGTGAGATCATTTCAATTCTTTCCAATGCAAAGCAACTTATCAATCTTATTTCTAGAAAATCGATGAGACAGGAGCCACCTGTCAATCAAACAGACACCTGTCATTCTATTTTTATTTGCATACATTCAGCCGTACTTTGGCTCGGCCCTCTCTGTTGTCTGTGTGGTTATATACGAGCTGACAAGAGCTGCCGGCAGAACGAGATAGATGAGACAAGCGAGAAAACCGAGGCTAGCGAGACAAGTGAGACAAGTAACAATCCAAAAAGGTATGCACACCTCCTAGTGGCTAAAATCCTTATCCTAGGGAGGCTCTGTTCCAGTAGGGGTATGTTTGGTTTCAAAAGGGGGGGGGACTAACATGCTGTGTTTGCTTCCCATTGAAAGCAACTGAGCAGCTGAATAATGAGACTGTAGAACTGGAGCAGACAGAGAGGACATTTCCTCAGGTATCATGGTTCATTTTTAGTTCTATGCAAAGTACTGTGTTGTATAAAAGTAAAACTCAATTGTACAAATGTATGTAAAAGTAAAATAAGAGAAAATAACAAGCACAAGCAAGAGGAAGTACATTGCAAGAGGAAGTACAGTGAAGCTTTAATTGAAATACTTGGTATGGTAGTATTGGAATATCTGTGAAACCTATTACTGTGTGTATTGATGCATTCCTAACCCTTTGTGATCTCTGTTGTCCTTGCAGTGTGAGATGGAGAGTGGTGAGAAGACCTTGCTGGATCAGGGTACCAGCACTGACCAGCCTTCTCTGCTCCACCCGTTTGAGGACCAGGCTGCAGTGATTTGCTTCCTAGAGAAGAAGTTGCTCTCCGGTCATGATGAGGAGAAGGAAGATTTGTGCCTTCCTATCCTCCTCTCCTTCCTCAACAGCCTGAGTGACAGGTAAGTTCACTGTCTGTCTGGTAGGCTGCCTGTCTGCCTGACTGAATCACTAGCAGTCAACCTGTACTGTCATCTTTCTGCCATCCACTTTACCAAATGTCCTCACTAGGACAAAAAGATGGGGAAAATCCTCCAAAGTAAGGATAGTTTGTTGGTCCTCGCTTCTTTAAGGGGCTACTTTAGGGTTAGGACTTGGGTTAAGATTAGAATCAGGATTAGGTTTAGGTTATGGTATGGGTCAAGGTCATGCATGTAGTGGAGAGGGTTAGGGGTTAAGGCATGAGTGTAGTCAATGAACATCCTGACAAGTAAAGTAATGCAAACGTGTGTGTGTGTGTGTGTGTGTGTGTGTGTGTGTGTCAATGCACCTCTGTCTCTTACTATGTGTGATTGTCCAAGCAACTACTAGCTTACAAACAATAGATCTAACTTGTTTTTTCTGTTTCTTCCTCAGCCAATGGCTATGCATCCGGCAGAAGATGGTAGACCCGGCCAGTAAGGCCCATCTGGCCAGGGAGTCCAGGAGGATCATAAAGGTGGTGGCTGAGATGCTCTTCCAGCTGCTGCTCCCAGCTGCTGCTCCCAGCTGCTGCTCCCGGCTCTGATGACTCTTCTGGAGGTGGAGGACGCTGCAGAAGCAGCTATAGCTGCACTAGCAGCAGGTCCAAGGCTGACGATGAGGGGGAGGCTTACTGGGCCTGGCTGGCTGAGCGGAAGATGCAGTATAACTTCCTCACCAGGGAGCTGAGGGAGAGTGGCAGCGGTGCTTATCTCTACAAGACTGAGCAGACCAAGATGTATGATGATTTAGTTGTGGTTGAGGCAGATGATCAGACGTTACTTCATTGAGTGCTTGCTTTATTGTCCCTTTCATAAATATATTTTTGACATGGAGTTGTACTTAGAAGGGAAAATCCACCCTAAAACACCATGCATCTTGCATTTCTGGGCCCATTTTCTTGTTTGGTGATGTATTTGATATATATATTCCCACGGATAACTGGCCAATCTCTTGCTCTGCTATCATTATTGCGCTCTCCATCTACACGTTTAACCAACAGCTGAATGCAACAAGTTCACACCCCTTATCTGAATTGTTAGCAAGCATAGCTTAAAACATATTACATATGTTCATATGTCGAAGCAAAGCTTATACTACAATGCGATTTATTATAGAATCCCAGAATAGATGTTGTCTTTGAATCATTAAAAGGTTTAGCATCACTGTATGGCACCAGTCCATGCAAACTGATAGATGAAGAACCTAGAAGTATGTTCTCCCGTCGTGTGACATTATCTATATTCGTTTGCTCATAACAAGAGAATTATGGGAGATGGAAAATCGCAGTTAAGATATGACAATTTATAGTTACATTTTCCTAGTAATTTCCTTTTTTTGTAAACCACTCAATTACGTTTTCAGGGGGTCAGCATAAATTCTGCATAGTGTGCCAGAGATGATAATGTTGTTGATAACACCTCTTTGTACAAACCTAAAGCTAAAAGTGTCATTAGTTTCTGAACCATTTCCAAAACTGAATCCTAATTGTTGAAAGTCAACGTTAACAGTCCATGGAAGTGTGAATTTGGCTAGTGAGGAAAAAAACATGATAAACATGAAGGTTTTAATTAAGCAAACCATAATTATTGTATGTTAAACAATACAGCAGTGTTAGGCTCCGTTATTTCTAATATTACTAAGGAAATTTAGGGGTGCAATTAAACTAATCAATATTTGTATCTTCCTGTAAAGATCCTCCCCTACTATTGTAAGGCCTCTTGACCAGGATCCTCTCCAGAGGTATTTTGGAATCACAGAGGAAGCCCTGGCCCAATCCCTGGGTAGTTCTGCCTCCCAGTCCTCTATCCCGAGAATGCTGGGAGATGTTGTCAAACAGATGAACCAGGGTCTGTCTGTTATTGCTGCCTACTCTCCAATTAAGAGCCAGGATGGTATAAAGTCCACCATAAAGCAGACAGAGAAGGTGTCGCAGATAATATCTGCCACCACAACATGCTTGGGCTTTGCTGGGAAGGCCCTGGCTGATGTGCTAGATGAGCTCTGGATATGGATTCCTTGGTGGAGCCACTTACATAGGAGGTGATAACAGCCATTGCTGACAGCATGGACAGCTGTCAAGAGAAGGCGGCACACGGTTGGAAACAAAGCAGCATGGCTCTGAAAATCCTTCGAAACCTGTCCCTCAAAGCAAGTTGTTTCAGGTCAGCCAAGAAAACTGATGGGACTGCTGCTGCCCCTTCAGCATCCGGAACACTTGTCCAGTCCACATCATTTGGGTCCTTGATGAGCCAGAACCTCAAAGACAAAGAAGAGGTTGCTGACACCATTGTGGCATCATCAGTTACTGATCTAGAAGAGGAGATTTCCCCATCAGTGCACCAGTATGTTGCTGAGATTATTGATCAGCTGGATGACAACACTGGTTCCAGGGCACAGACTCCTCTTGAGTCCATATTGCCTGATGCCCAGTCCTACATAGTTTCTGCTATAACCAGAGCTGAGCTGGGAAGTATGGAATACCCCACTATGACCTCCAAACCTGTGAATGATATCCTGAGGAGGTTGTGAATGACTTGTCATCCAGCAGGTTTTGTGGCAGGGCCCTTCAGGTTCTAAAGGGACTACTCACTAAGTTGTTGGCCTTGTTTTCCCCGGAGAGCCTCCAGTTGCTGTTGAATCCATGCAGGTGCTGCGGTCCCTCCTTGGATTCTGTTGCCGTGGAGGTGTTGGACACAGTGGTGAATGGTATAACTGAAATGTGCCAGATCAAGCCCACTGGATTTACATTCACAGGTCAATGCTGTGAAACCCCAGCCATTTGTGTATGTGAGGTCTACGTATGGTCCACAGCAAAAATGATACACCACAGCTTACAGGAAAAACATTTTCACCTGCCACAAAGAGGCTGTGGACCAAAGAAAGGCGGGT
Source organism: Monocentris japonica (assembly GCA_900323365.1). Lineage (NCBI taxonomy): Eukaryota > Metazoa > Chordata > Actinopteri > Trachichthyiformes > Monocentridae > Monocentris > Monocentris japonica. The sequence continues at coordinate 55,797 of OOFE01049441.1, forward strand.
AAGATGCAAAAGGCCAAGAGTACACTGACTACCCTTCTGAGGGCTGCTTCAGAAAGGAACTCTTTGGACTCTTTGGTAGGAGTAGGGCCCTGTCTGACTCTTCCATCCAATACAGGATGGGAAAGCCTGCCGCTGGATGTTTCAATCCTACTGAGCAGGTTTATGTATTTGCTGAGGAAGCTGTGAAGCACCTGCTGACTTCGTTCCTCTCACCTCCACCATCCTGGGGGTTGGATGACCTAAGTTATTCCTCCTCTGCTGGCTCGGTAGAGTCGGTCGGCCAGCAATATGACCAAATAGTCGGCCTCTGCACTAAAGTGATGGTTGACCAGGTGATAGACAGCCTCAGCTGGTCCTCTGCTGTCTCCAGGAACCAAATGGAAAAGGAGAGGCTGGTGGATGAACTGGTAACCAGTGTCACTGAGCCAAAGAAAAAAGAGAAGAGCGTCTTGCATTTCTTCCAGAAGCTTCCAAAGAAGATGAAGATCAACTTTAA
>OOFE01049450.1:2497-12818 GCA_900323365.1 Monocentris japonica
GCTGTCTTGTTCATGTGAAAAATCAGAAAGACAACAATGAAGCAAGCCTCCAGAATCATATAGATGTATGATTCTGGAGGCTTGCTTCATTGATGCTTTTAATTCCATTTCTTTGTCTTTTCAATACCCAGGTTTTATTTTGGTATCTTTTTATTATGAAGAGTGATTAATAGCAAATACGTGCACATCATTGCTATGTTGATTGTCTTTTATTCCCCCTTTTTTCCAAATTAAAATTCAGAATACTTTTCATTATTTTTTTTTCACTTTTTCTGTGGAGAGAATGGGGCAGTGGTAAAAACGTACGCCATCACGACACATTAAGGTGGAACAGAAATCCACAAGGTGGCAGTGAGAAACCAAGAATGACAAATGGGCCATTCCAGAAATACCTCACCAAGCTATTATAAAACGACCTAGGAACACGTAATCATAACAGCGGTAAGTGGGTGGAGGGAGCCTGGGTGGGCGCACTGGACAGCGGAACACAGGCAGGGCTCACTCATTGTCCCATTCACAGCAGCTTCCCAAGGTTGTGTGAGTTCCCTCTCCTCATAATGAAAGGTCGTGAATCAGATCAAAGTCAATAACTGATGATGTGACACTCAATAACAAAAACACAACTGTACTTGGCACACAAGGGCAGATTTGGACGTGGAGTGTTTTCAGCACTGGACAGCTCCATCCCTTTCCCTTCTCTAGCCCAGCCTCCTCACATCTGGGGGCTTCAGGTTATAGACATCCCGCCAAACAATCATCCCAACAAACACCTTTCTCTTTGGTCAGGCATATATTTGATATCCGAGCTCAGACAACATCTGACCTAACTTTTTGTTTTAAGAAGCTGCCAATGGCAGTGACCCTCGGCGAAAACACACAGACAGGTTTATGCCAGATTTTGTCTCTGGTGGAAAGGAATGATAGTTAAAGCGTCTTTAAGTTTAAGATTGCAATGTTTAATCCAAAAGGAAAAAGACTGGGGCTCCATTTTCCCAGCACCTGTAAAACTGTCCACAAGATGGAGCATAATCCAAGGCAGAAGGGTAGGGAGACAGGGAGAGGAAGGGAGAGAGAGAGAGAGAGAGAGAGAGAGAGAGAGAGAGAGAGAGAGCTACAATCTTACTAACTGAATTGTTTGCAAGCCATCAGGTTGGAGTCATACAAATGCTACATATCTTGTGTGTGTGTGTGTGTGTGTGTGTGTGTGTGTGTGTGTGCGTGTGGTGAATTATCATCATTAGGTGTGATGAAGGCAACTAGCTGTCTATCTTTGTGTTACCACTGTAATCTGCAGTCTAACATAAAACATCTATTTTGCTGAATCACAAGCATCTGAAAATGCAAGCAGAGAAAATGAGCAAAGAATGCAAAAGAATGAGACTGAGAATGTCGTAGCGGGAATATTGCCTGGCCTAGTGTTTTAGTCTGTCAGCCTGCAGCTGTCAGTGGATTTCCCTTGGCTGTCAGACGGTGTCTCACCGGTGTCATCCGCATCGTCCTCATTGCTCTGTGAACTATTCATCTCTTCACCCCATGTTTGACTTGAGAGGCAAACTTAGCTTTAACTATGCAGTATGAGTACTGCCATGGGTAGCATGACCAAATAGTCCTAAATAATGTACTTAATGCAGCAATTTAGCTTTATTTATTGTAAGGCTGATCAAAGGTCCAATTCAAAATCAATACTTAGACATTCTAGTAGTTTAGTAGCAGCAAACAGGTACCTGGTGAGAGAAGGGGGATGCTAGCGAGGTTCAGCTCTTAAGGGTAAAAACGGGCCAACATGGCACTGTGGGAAAAGCCCCGTTTGATCCTTTTAAAGCAGTTCAAGCTGCGATACCATCAACGGCGATTGCCTATAATGGTTGCAGTTGGTAGTTGGTTCAAGCGCTTGTATTGCATTGTATTATTGGGGATCCATTGTTAAGGTATGTACGTGCAAACACGTTCGTGTATCAAATACAGACATCGTTTCTGAGAAAATGACATTTGAATCACATTTTCACTATTGTTTAATGATCTATAAAACATGGAGCCCAGCGTGAGACGGACTCCACTGACCCCTACACGCAAGTTTTCATTCAACAATCTCCCTTTTCATTAAAGTGGCATGAAATCCCCTCTTTATCACCGACACTTTTACATGTCTGGCTATAACAAGTCAAAGTTAGAATCCAATTTAACAATTTTTCACGGTTAAAATACCCAGTGCCCCTTTTTTTCCTTAAAAGGCAATTAAAATATGCAAAAGCACAATCCTTGAATTTTCTCATAAAAATGTAAATGACTCAAAATTGCGAGTTCAAATCAGCGGATTTATTAAACAATGAAAAAAAAATGTTTTAATTCCTCTATGAAGTTATAAAGCGATAACACAGAGAATGACATAATCGAAACAAATACGGAATCACCACGACGCCTAAGGAGAACAATAACCCGTGTCTATATTTCATGAGACAAAGGTTTAGATCAGACTTCAACCCTCCTGTGGTCTCTTCATGGAGGGTGGAAATCCCGGTCAATGTCAAAGATGTGCACTATAAAAGGAAATTTCTCTTTCCCATTCTCTTATTGTGTTTTACAACTGAGACGAGATGGGATATGAGGTCATCTTGGTCTTGCACTGCGAATACAAGGTTTATTGTCTTTGAATCCCAGCATTGTCCTATCCATGGGATGTGGTTTGAACTGGTCTCCTGTGAGACATGAAAACCCCCCGTACGCCTTTGAATGCACAGAAGAACTGAGTTGGAGTCTCTCACATACGGTCCACTCACTGTCAATAGTATCTTATAGCTGCCTTTCTTGCTACAGTGCCTCATCCTGTGCATTCCTGTCCAGGTAAGTCCTGTGCCTGCTACCGTGACCAATCAAAAGAGCTCTTTCTGAATCAGCCAAAGAACAATATTCCTGCCAAACTTCTTCAACCCAGCAAGAGATCTGAGTCATGACACCAAGGGCTTGCAAGACTTGCTGGTGGGCGTGTATCTCTGCCCACCCATGAGTCCTGCGCCTGCAGGCTTGAAACAGGGCCGTGCTATCATGGAAGCATCCTTCAAAATTAGCCAAATGATATTATAGAGATACATAGAGTTTACAAGACTTAATGTAAAGTACATTTTATTTCTCACTACCCCTGTATGTATGTGAATTGATGATATGGACAAAATCATCTTAAAAATGAAACAAAAAAACCCAGAGATCAAACACTGTTGGTATGTGAAAATATCTGTATCATAGAGGTGTTATTACTGACCAATGACCAAGGGACATCTACAGACAGACGTGTAGTGACATTTTAATGTTTGGTTTGGCTTGCACACGTGAAAAAAAAAAATTCAAGCCTTTATTTTTGTCACATCTACAGATTTGTAGACATGACTTTGTAACTTGTCAGTACTTTTTACACTTGGCTTCCCTGGGACCTGGAAAGCCCAAATATTTGCCTTGCCTTCTGATGTTTGAGTTTCCACAAGGCAGAGACTTAAATATGTCATTTTTATATCGTAGTTTACCTAAAGCCACAGTGTCACATACGTAGGCAAGTGGACAATAACGCTTCTCACCCGTAGCTGCGGCTCACAAATATGTTTGAACAAATGCCTGTACTGTGCCTGCCACCCAAATCATGTAACGATCGCTCCAATCTTCACAGATGTACAGAAGTATTCTCCATAAACCGCAGCGGAGTTGTTGTCATGTCACAGCTTGTCATTTGTCATTTGATTTTGAACAGCAACTACAGACCGACTGTAGAGGTGAAGTAGGATCATGTCTGGTGAAAGAGTCTAATCTAATATTTTATCTACTGCTCTGTTTTCACTATGAATCATAACATACTGTTCTGCAAAGGTTTTGCAACAGTTTTATTAATATTATTTGCAATAAACTCTAACCCAATAGTGCTATTATTAACCTTCTCAGTGTAGTAGCAATATTGTGTCCCTCACTATTGCAACTAGATGCAATACTCCATACAGACAGCTGCATGAAGAAGTATTTTAATAGTTACCCCCTACCAGCTAACAGCCGTGCAGTTTTAATAGAAATGAACCGATTATGCTCCAACTTAATCCCAGTAAGGCCATTAGGAATTAGTATTAAATCTTTGGAATAACCCTAAAGATGACATAGATACCAGGGTATGCATTTCCTCTTGCTTACTGGACAGTAGAGTTGATAGACGTTTTTTCTATCCCAATAATATTATTAATGTGATTTTATATGGATGAGCATTATCAATACGGATATAAAATAGAAAAGCCTCCTAAATCTTTCATTCAATTTTGCTAAATAAACTTAAGCCACAACATATGAGATCCTTTTATTTCTAGTTAAGCCTCATGACCTCCAACAGTCTTTGCAATTATGTTGCGATAGAAATGGCGACTCTGAACACTGAAGCCAAATCAGTGCCTAACAATGCCTTTGTAAGGAGCCACTATGGACGCATTCAATATATCCACCCATAGAAGACATTACTTTATAATAGGATCATGAAATTTGGATAAAGACTTTGCAGTTCAAATGGTTACATCTCATTTTATAGGCCGCCACTTATACCTGTGCTTCTCATGATGAATGTCCGATTCACACAGATTGTTCCTCCTGGGGCTTTGGTAACACCGGATACAACTCCCAGTCTCATTTCCCCAAGTCTTGCACACCATTAAGGAGGTAGGTTTTATAAGATATAATATATCAGGCAGAGTGTAGTGTCCCCTACCCAGTGCACATATACATAAATACAATTATAGCAAATAATTCAAAAATTTTAAAAAATGTCTTAGCACACCAGGCGATGTACCGCAACAGGATAAATTCAGGTACTGAAGTTCAAAATAAGTTGTCAATCACTCAAAAAACAGGACATTCTGGCAGCTATTGTCTTTTCCCCTGTGGCAAACTCGACCTCATACTCTAAGGAAATTACAGCAAACTCTAAGCATTATTTGCACTATTTGATCCACCTCTGGTAATACAAAAGACTGGCTTTCCAGGACCCTATGTATGATAAGAATAAAGATCTGTAGAAGAATTGAAAACAGTGACACCATCAATCGACCAGTAAGGGTTAACCTTTTAACCTGTACAACTAGTCTACCATAATCAGCAACAACTCTTAGAGTATTTGTCCACCACTGAACAACCACTTTGACAACTTCCGAGAGGGGGCGCTGTTGAGGCAGAAACCCGACAGCTACAAACTCTAATGAATAACAGCAGTTCTTTTCTATTCCTACTGGCTTCTCTGAGTGATCCCACACTGTGCTGTAGGACTAGCATAGAGCAGGAAAGATAGGAGGACATCACTAGGCCCACTGGCAGCCAGTGGTGCCAGTTACCACGTTATTCTCATTCATGCCAGTCATTCACTCACGTGGTCATCGCCTCTTTGTGGTGTTGAGTTATGGAGAGCTACAGAAAATTTAGTTTTTTTTTTTTTTTTTGCCCCAGAGGGTCGACACCATCCCCAGTCCACCTGGGAAAATGTGGGCAGAGGAAGCTGACATGACACTGAGCAAGGCACTTAGCTCAGAGAGGCCCTACTGAAGCTATGACAGTATAGGTGTGTGTGTGTCCAAGCGTGCAATCCTCCCACCCTACAACAGCAATTATACCTGCAGGCTGTTGATGTGAGTAAAAATAAGTCCTTAGCCAACTTCCTTGGTTAAATAAATGCCAAAAAACTGGACTGCTGCCAATTCTCCAGCGTGGCAGTAAGTACCTCATACTCAACAAAGGTAAGGAAGCAACTCAGAATACTTGGCGCACATCTTTTACGTCACGTGGCGGGACATGAACCCAGTGATGTTCAAGCAGAAAGGCAAAGTCTTTCAATGTTAATGGGTCTTATCTAAACTCACGGGTGTCAGCGGAAATTCCTCCTAGGTAAAGGTAATATGTAGTAAGTAACATTGGAATTCAGATGTCACGGCACAGAGCAAATAGAGTATCTCTATTAGAGCACACTGGAGCATTCCTACTGTACAGGCAGAAAAACGAACATCAACGCTGAAGAAAATGTGTATGTTACAATATTATGAACCAATATTTCCTTGTAGTTAGCAAGCTCTTGCTACTCTCCACAAATAAAGCAATATCTAATAGTGCATTGGAATACCTCTAAACTGTGAAAATGAACCAGTCTAGTCTATAGGTGTGATATAATACCTGAAGTGCCATAATGTTAGATGCCGCCTGTAAGGCTATACAGCTATAGTTTAGTTTAGCGCTCTAGTTTACGGCGGACACAAATCTCTCATCTGCTTCAGTTTTTCCCGAGTTGGTATAACAATATTTTCTGACATTACAGGGTCCCACAGGTATATTTCACCCATATTATTGCTTAACATTTCTTATATTTTTAGACAGCATGTGTATGTTCTACTTCCTGATTAATTCTGGAAAGATTTCTAAATAAGGTCCAATCCAGTTTAACTCAACTTCTGTCATATCATCCCTACTTATGATGGTTAGACAATGTTGCTTGGGTTGTTATACAAAACTGCTAAACCAGGGATGGACTATGGTGCAATAAAAATACATTTTAAGAAAAATGGCAGCCATCTTCTTCATTCTCAGTATAGCTAAGGTAGATTTTGGGTCAGTTACTCCTTCTGATCAACACCAACTCAGTTACAGTGGAATAACTATGCTACTATTCACTCTTTTAACTGTAAGCAAGTACACAGATCGCTTGAGTTCAGATTTCACTGAGCAAGATAGTTTGAAATTGACAACCAGCCAACTGCTCTAAAACTCTGTTAACATTAACAAAATGCAGCCTGGTCATGAGTTCAAAACTGAGCACGAACTATGAGTGGAAGCCCTCATGAGACATACACACACAGCACCCCAATGAGTAACTGACCAGTTACTTCACAGACACGTAGCCTGCCTGTTTCAGGATCCATACCACCGAGGGAGATCAAATGAATTATTCTGAGATGAGGAAAATGTTATAGTCTTTATTCTCACACAGTATTTGGGTCATTTCAACAATAGCATATCTTTTTAAGAGCATGCTAAAAACACCCCATATGGAGCAAAAACGGACACTTTCATTCAACAAAAGCTATTAAATAGAATTTACAAGGGAGTGAAATCTTCCACCGAAGACAATGGTCAAAACACAAGTTGAAAACTTGTCTTCCTTGATATGATATAGACAGTGAATTCAAACTCATGGGCTAATTCAGTTCTCCATGACCCCAAATTAACTTATGTAACTTCATATATACAAAAATGTGCTACACAGACCAGAATTGTTAGAAACTATTATCAGTATGTAAGAAATCAACCAGCAAAATAAACAGAATAGCCTAGTAATAATGTAGCTCACTTTGTACTTGAACTAATGTAGAGCTGTATTGCACTAGTGACTTCTACTCGTCTGACTGACTCTAAAAGTGTGTTACAACATATTCCTCGTGTCCTCCCTTTTGACGTGGTCGAGTGTCTTGTCGTGGCACTTGCTTTTTTTGTTCTGGTGAGTTTTAACGTGTTTTGCCAAGTGGTCACTCCTCATGAACCTCTTGCAGCAGTCCGGGCACACAAAGCGTTTCTCCCCAGTGTGAGTCCTCAGGTGTCTCTGCAGCTCGTCCGACCTGGTGAAACTCTTGCCACAGAACAGCCAGTTACACACAAACGGCCGCTCCCCGGAGTGCCACCGCAGGTGCGCTTTGAGGTGAGAAGTTTTGCCGTAAACTTTCCCGCAACCCGGTATGTGACAGATATGCTGCTTTTTCTTCCCGGGCTCGTCGTTGGAAGTGGAAGACTGGCAGTTCGGACACCGGCACCTCCTGCACCGCCGGGCAGTGGCGAGGGGGGGCTTGGTGTGTAGCAGAGCGGCGATTTGAGTCTGATATTGCGCAAAGTCCGTATGTCCCAGTACCAAGCCCCTCTGCAGCTGGAACCGATGGGGGCCGAGAGATGACGGGTGGCTTACATGGTTCCCCTGCTGAAGGCTCCACCAAGGAATATCCTCTCCAGGGTTTGGGGACAACTGTCTCTGCTGCTGGTGCACAAGGCCGGAGTGTCCCGTCACGAAACTTGGCATTGTAGGCGGAATGGGAGTTGGGGCTGCGTAAGTAACCGCGGGGACATAGGTGGGAGGGCAGGTGGACTGCAGAGACTGCATGGAGCAAGGTAACATCTTTACAGGGGAGAAGTCATATGGATACGAGGGGTCCGCCGGAGGGGTGAGGGGCAGCTCGTGGTGGGAGCTGAAGGAGCTTTGGATGTGCGCGCTGAGCTGGGGCTTGGAGGATAGTCCGAAAGTCGAGTTGCCGGGGAGCGTGGTCTGGGGAGTCCCCTCGTTACTCCACGGGTGAAACAAGCGCGAGGGAGAGCTCAGGGTCGGGTCGTAAGGGACCTGTAGAAAATCTGCGGGGTTTGATCCGTGGTGATGCCCGATCCGGTTACAAGTGGCTGCCAGGAGAGCCAGCGGAGAGTGCTTGCAGTTCTCTGGAGAAGAGTTTGGAGTGCGATCCTGAATAACCGACACAAACATATTCACGGTTATAATGCATGTAATATTGACAGGTTTGAATCTTATCCGCACCAAATCGATTTTGTAGATTAAAAGTTCTTTGTCAAGCTGAAACCAGAGTTATAAACATGCAAACAGTCGCCGATAGTAATTCAATTCTGGCAATGTCACGACTTTGGACTATCAATGTAAAACGACATCTTCATTAGAGTGCAAGCAAACGCGACCGAAGCGACGGAAGAATCCCGCGCCGCGAACCTAAATCAACTCAGTTTATAAGTTTAAAAAAAGTCGTTAAAGTAAACAAAACAAAACTTGAGGAACAAACCTGAAGAAAAGCCTGGAGTGTTTCATTCCGCAGTACAGCCACTGCTGCCATGGTAAACGTCCTCCTCCCTCTCGATGGAAACAAATCGAAATAATAATAATAATAAAAAAAACCCACAACAACTAATTGAGACAAATATGTATATTCGTGGTTAAAATATCTCGTCGTGCTAGTCTTCACTCTCGGTGCTTCCTCTCCCCGAGATATCCTCGGACTATCTGAAGAGTGAGGGATCACTTCTTAGAATTTGATAAGGACTTTGGTGGGCCGCCAGCCAGTCAGAAATAAGATTTATTACTTTGAAGTTTGCCGCTGCCCAATCATCAAAGAATAGCGGCTCTTTGAGAGGGGAAAGCAAATCCTTTGAATCCACAAAGCTCCTATGGTGTGTTTGTTGGTCTGGATAAAAGAGCTGATTATTAGGGGGGATGGGAAGGGAGGAGATAAAGGCGGGACAATTAATGAAGTAATCACTATGTGGGAAATGTATATACACAAATAATTGGATTTTCTTGATCAAAGACCCCCATGCCGCCTGGAGACCCCGGTATTGGATGCTGTAGTCATCTGATCCTCTTTTTGTAATTAAGGATTTGTAGCAGAACCCTATGTGACAATGTGACATTGTTATCTCTGGAGATCTGCGAGCACATTGCCTCGCTGTTTGATGGAGGAAAGACCAAATCAAGTGACTCAACACAAAGTTCTCATCTCTTAAGAACTGCTGTTCCTCTTACATTTGCAATTTGAATTAAATGTCTTTGTTGTGTCTTTGAAGCGCAACACTGCTTTAAACACTTAATGATGCAATTACTAAATTATTGAAATACTCTTTTTCTCTTTTACTCTATCCTTTAACAAAAAAAAAAAAAAAAACATCAGAATATTACTCAAAATTTAGTTTCCTTTTTTTTTTTGTTTCTTTGTTGTGTGGCAAAATTTCCACTCGGCTGGTAGCCGATTTAAATTTGTCTAACATGTTACTTAACATGACAGATCTGAATAGCCCTCCATTGATCCAGGTGACAAAAGTAGCACTTCAATGGGGTGATGTCTCTATTATGTTTCCTTAAAAACTCAAACAGCTCAATACTTCAGGGAAGGAAGCGTTCCCATCCACAATCTGAAGAAAAAAAAACCTGGGCAAGCACATATTCAAGGTTCCCCATGCACTACACCATTCAAATAAAGCAGAGGTATTATGATGTGGGCAAAATATAACACCAAGACTAAATTGGTAATGATTAGTTATGCTGTTTTGTGCTTTTCTTTTGAGAACACAGAGTTTTAATGATGGCAAAGAAGTTCATAGATGTTGTGGGATAATTTCAAAACTTTTGTGGCAGGGCAGTCAACTTCAGCTGCAGCATTGGAAGTTGTAGTTTTCTATATCAACGCTGTGATCTTTATCTGGCTTCCCCGCAGAAACAATCACTGTCCTCTCAACTAGTTCGGAGCGGCAGATTTTGAATTAGATCTGTTCCTTTGAAGGGATTAAT
>OOFE01049450.1:15973-31663 GCA_900323365.1 Monocentris japonica
GAGAGAGAGAGAGAGTGTGTGTGTGTGTGTGTGTGTGTGTGTGAGAGTGAGAGAGAGAGAGAGAGAGTGAGAGAGAGAGGGAGGGAGAGACGCTTGAGGCTACTGGGTACTTGAGCCGCTATAATGGTGTCTCGTATGAGAAAACATCTGTGAATTTCCTCAGTGATCTACAACAAAGTATAACTCAGAGCAGTCACTCAGCAGACCTTTGAAGTTGCTCTCTGACAGAAAGCTGCCATTGTTCGCAGCCCCCAACACAGAGAAACTCCAACTTTGGTCTCACTAATTTTCCCTGCAATGCGATACAACTCTCTCCCCCCCCCACTTCCAGCCTATGAAGCAGGGGATCTCTGCATATTCAAGAGCAAAGAGCAAAGCCTTGGCAATGTGCAGGCTGGCCTGGGGTCACGTAAGGCGGGACAGGTCATTTTACCTACTCTCAGCCCACCCTGGGTGTGTTAATCCAGCCTTTAAGAGGGAAATTCTCCCCTTCACCATCATTTGCAGCACCGCAGCCTGCAGTGCTTTCCCCAGGAAAATGATAGAAAGACATATCATCGCCAATAATCATACTGACAAAATCACCTCCATCACCCTTTCAGCATATGTTCAAGTATCCATATACTTGACGTGTGAAATGGTAGATACTGTCAGCTTTAAAGGACAACTGGTTTCACTATCAGAAACTTTATATAGCATTCTCCATTCACAACTGTCTCCAGTATCTTCTTTCTCATAGTGACTACTTGTCGGGTGGTATGGGGATTTAAAGGGAAAGCTCACAGGTTTGATTCTGTCTGACAGTCAGTGCCCAAGAGTCCTTGAGCAAGACACTAAATCCCAAGCTGCACCAGGGGTGGCGCAAATGGCGCCCCTGGTGATGTGTATCTTAGGGGATATGTAAAAAAAACACACACCTCCCTCTGAAAAGAAAATCATTTGTACTAAATAAGAGAAATTGAGGACCTGTCGGGCAGCTTTTAAAACAGTTGTGCCAAAGACACTATTTTATTTTGACCTCAATTAAAAGGTCATTTTGTCGAACACCAGGTGATATGTTCCTGCACCTCCTGGCAGTGGCAAAAAGACAAGCTTTCCGTTCTGCATCCCAAACTGAAACAAGGCCGTGGTAATTCTCACACTGTTACCCGTCCAGCGTTTATTCAATGGCAGCTGGTCCCACCATCTGGGAAAGCAGTGCCGAGGCAAAACAAAACAGGTTACACCTTTGGCCATGCCAAGTCTGCTAGTGCCCCACTCAGTCTACAAACTGAGAGAGGCTAATCACAATTTCACGCTCTGATTTGTCAAATCCCATTCCAGCACCGGAGGCGGTGAAAAAAAAAGTTTTAAGTAAACAAATTTCATGGCGTAGAGGATAACAGCTTTCCCATACTGTTTCGATTGTTCTATAGAAGCCTTTGCTAGCCTTATCCCTCTTAAAACGGGCAAATGGCTGAATGGTAAGAGCGCTTCCTTTGCAAGTGAAAAGGGAGCTGCAATTTTGCGCAAAACATTTGGTCGCTAACGACATTAGAGGGAGGAAACTCTCCCCTCATGCATGCATTTTATATTCATGCAAATGCGAACAACTCAACAGTGCATAGAATGCCCTCAACAAATTGCAGGTGTGAGGAAGCTGAAACAAAAGCCACTGTAACCCTAATGGCATCCCTTGTCATTAAGAGACCTTTGATGTATGTACTCAACAGACTCTTTTATCTCCTTCTTCCTCTCTGCCTCTTACTCTCTCGGTCTCTCTCTACCCCTCTCAACCAGGTTCTTTATTAATGCAGTCTTTAGGGAATGTTCTTTTTGCTCAGAGCCCTCAACACATCTGACATCTGTTTTACACTGGTGCAAGTCCTTTCCTTTGGCATCAATCATTAGCCGACTAAGAGCATCACAATGCTAAGGTGGGAGATATTTTAGGCATCCGTTTGTCCACATCCCATATTCACATACAGCAAACCACTACAAATTAAGACATGGCATTAATCCTTTACTTAAAGAATAACGATGGTGTGCTATCATAATAATGTCTGATATATTTCAGTGTGGTGAAAATCTGAGACTTAACATCTGGATATCAAAAGCACATAAACTGCATTAAAACAGTGTCTGAAAAGGCTGCTCCTGAAACACTGGTATTCAAACTCTTCCTTTGAACTCAAAGGACAATGTTGGCCTAATCGTGTTCTCTCTTTGAAGTGAGACATCACTATTAGGTGAAGAAAATAAAAGCTTTTCATCATTTGTTAAGGCTGCAGCTAGAGCAATAGCATAAAGGTGGTTGGTAACTTTTGGATAAGAATGTTTCGGCTTGCCATGGATGTAGCTTTAATGAAAGCGCGGCGTATGGAGCAAATAGCTAAAATGGCAAGAATAACACCAGCAGTAACGCTAACCACATTAAAGGAGTCCTCTCGCACACCAGATGTAGTCAGATTTAACGGGGGAAAACAAGTGGGAGTTGGATTTGCGAAGCGGTATTAAAGAAAACACAGGTGTCAGGCCTCGAACGTTGACTTGTCACTGTCTCCGTGCCTCAGCGTCCTGCCCGGGAGACCCGGCGAGGTAGACCCAGAGTTCAAGCTGCCGCGGAGGATTCAATTCATTAGGTCAGAACATATTTTGCGAGCGAGATGATGGTATTTCGTAACATTTGCCATTACGACACATAATCAGCTAACCAAGGCGATTACAGATACACCTCCGCTCACCTCCTCTCACGTGCTAAAGCAGGCAATCAGCCAGGGAGTTAATTTGGCAGAGAAAAACAGGGAAAGAAACACCCACTCTGGCACCATATGTCACCACAGTCCAACCTTGTTATTCAAACGAGTGAGCCTATTTGAAATTCCTCTCCATGGTAAAACAGGGCCAAAATAATCAAGGGAGCATGATCACACTTAATTGATTCAGTGTACTTTTAAGACGCACTACAGGGTGCTGGGGTGACCTATTTCAGACTGCTCTTCAGAGGAACCAACTATCCCGGCAAGGGAGTAATGCACAAGGAGTATTCTAATTACTGCAGGATCTATGGCTACAACCGGAGGTGAAATGCTTTTGAACTAACCGCGACGCCACATTATAATGACACCAGTGGTCTGGGGTATTATTCTTGCAATCCTGCAATTTTGAATGGATGTCCTATTTGTGCAGTGTTAAATATGACAAATAATACTGGCTACATCTACACCAATAGGATTTAAAATATTTAGATCATGTGTGCTACTTTGACAATGGAAACGACCGATTTCTACTGTTACCCTCTTTCTGGCAGAGGTTTAAAAATGTATGTGTCCACAGGTAATTGGAGCCAAAGCAAAAACAAGATTCACTGACAGTTAAACTGACTCAGGTCTAAATAAATATATTTTGGGCTCAAATAAATATTCTTTTGAAATGTCATCATTGATTTAAGGTTTTATGCACTTTGGTAGTTAAAAACAGGCAAGGTTTTGTACTTTGTACTGCATGATGGGTGCTCAAAACAATACAAAACATACTTACGGTTGGCAAATGACAAAGTTAAGACAACAGGGTTATGATCTTGAATTTCACCTGCACCACACTTTAACCTCAGACAGTTTCAGGAGGAGGCTTTTACAGGAATGCATTATATTGCACATTGAAATGTGATACATATAAAAAAATGGACTACTGATTATATTTAGGTCATGTGCGCTGACTGAAGTGGCTTAATCTGAGCCTGACCCTGTGATGTGTTGAGGTGACCACCTTGGGCCTCTTTAAACCAACCAGGACGGGCCTGTCAACCCCCACCCTCTCTCTCTCCCAATCTTCCCTGTCTCTCTCTACTGTGTCTGTCAAATAAAGGCAAAAAAATGTTGAAATAATCTTTCAACCCACCAGGATTCCCGTGAACCTGAACCCAGCTGAAGCTGGCCTCGCTATCTAGGCAGAGCTCTAATGTTTTTCCCGCTGAGTATAAGGAGGATGGGATCTTCAGTCATACCACCCTACTCTTCCTATTAAGATCAAAATCTCTTCTCGGGCCCTGGGGTGTCAACAAAGGGAGATGCAGTAAATGATATGCAAATTGAAAAAAAAAAAAAAAAAAGAAGCTCAACAAATCAACTCGCCGGCCCTGCGTTTCCGACACTTCACATCTTAACAGAAAATTCCTGTAGTTGGGGTGAAACTCAAAGTGAGGTCTGGCTCTGTGTCTGTGAGGGTCCGTTTGGTGATTCCTGCGCACAGACAGCACAGAGCCTCTCTAACTGCAAGACAGCTCTCCGCGGGAGGACTCGCAGGGAGAGCCTTGGTTTCAGAAGGATTTGTTTCTGGATCCGTCTTAGACAATAAGACATAATGCTTTAAAATAGTTAGACGTTTTAGAGTCAGGTTAACACCACTGAGTTTAAAAAAAAAAAAAAACACCCTGCCTGCAAGATGATGGGCTCCTGTCTACTTCCTAGTGCACACTTCTTAGGGTTCTCCCACATGCATTTTATTCATCTGGCATAACAATATCACCACTGTGATGGGAGGCTTGGCATTCAAGTGTTTTATGGTAACTCCGCAGAATGTGCTCCATGAATTTGATTAGACTTCCCCTCCCACTGCACCACACGATGCATGTGTTATGTGCATTGTCATTCACTTGTTATTTATTGATGCGGCATCTGTACCATTTGACAAATCAGCTACTGATTTCTTACTTAGTGCAGGTCTTAATAAGACAAATAAAAGCCTCAAGATGAGTGAGCACACCGCAATAACATTACACACTGAGAGGTACAGTTGGAGCCAGTCAAGTGCAGGGCTAGAAAAAAAGATATAAGCAACCTTTAAAAAAAACTCAGTTGTAGCAGAGATATTGTCCTGGTTCACTACACAGAAAATGGCGCGATACTTGGTTATAGAAAATTGTGGGGAAAAATGTTATTGTCAATGTCACTGATGAGTAAGTCGTCGTGTAAAAACACCTGACCGAATTAACAATCGAGGGCATCTCTTGTTCAGGTTGCCTTTTCTGCATCACTGTTACTTGCTCCACACACTACATCCAAGACTGAGGATGCTCTTTGGAGTGTCTGTCTATGTGTCTGTCTTACCGGCTGACATGGTTGTAAGGCTCAGCTCTGACTGACGAGAGGCCCACTAGACAGGGTGGGAGGGGGGCCAGTCACATAGTCTTCCTCGGGGATTGACTCCACAGTTGACAGTAATTTGTAGTACTCATCTTCTCCATCCAGCACTTTGATTTGACTGTGATGTGAAAGAAGACAAGAAAGTGGCGAGAGAATGGAGTGTTACCGGGCTGTAGACCACTCGTACAGAGTTATACTCAATGGAAAATGTAGACATTTAGAATAAAAGCAATATTTGCAGATACTGATCCTGTTGACTAAGCCAGGATGTCATTTACAGTACAAATACAAGTCCAGACCTTCAACAATTAAAATTAGCATGCTGACAAAGCCTTAATATGTAACCCCCTCTCTAATGACGCAGAGCAACTGCTCATAAAAAGCCTGTTATTTTCAGCACTCCATTTACATTATAAGAAAACAACTCCATTTCTGGATTCTCCTATTCCACAAAGGGCCTGCTCTGTTTAGAGTTGCTGTAAGTAGGAAAGCAGTTATTTACCCAAGTTTTCTCGGCTTCCTCTTGCTCCCCTGGTAATCCAGAGTTCTCTGAGGAAAGGGCCAAGAGCACACAGTCAAAAGATGAGCAGAGAGTCATTAATTTTTAATTCAAAGTGATTTTGTGTTGAATGCGAGCAGATGCTGATAATATCAGAAGTCACAGCATAATTTTTTCTGATCAAAGGGCTCAAGTGAGTCTGATGAAGCATGCATCTTGCTCAGCTTTGATAAACCACATCAATTATTCACCGTGAAGGCAGACATCCTGACATGAAAGCAACAGATAAAGAGCATAAGCACATGTTCAAGACAAGAGGCAGAGAAGCGTGGGGGTGGGGCTCCAGGGTCTGGCACAGGTAGATTTAATTGTATTATCATCTGGAACCAAAGTCAGACAAAGGCCTTTATCGGCACTTTGAACTCACATTTAGCTGGTTGTAGTACAGGCTGTCTTCGGGGCTATTGAGCAGCTTGGGCTGCTGGCCCCGCCGGCGAGGGGTTCTCTGCTGTAGCTTCACCACTGGACCTGCAACAGAGGAAAACAGGGGGCACTGATCCAACCAAGCAAAACTCAACAACAACAAGCACCATCACCAACGTGATTACAGTGACGACAGCAGCAATTAGACACAGATTCTACCTACTTATTAAATCCTGATCATCTTGTGTTACAAAGTGGTAAAAAACACATTTTAACTTACTGAGGCAAGATTATGTAATTTAGTATATGTGCTTACTCAATATAATGTTAACATTGCATAAGTTCAATCCCATGAACCACATGTAATTAATCTCTCCTGACAGGTATACAGCAGACCACGGTTTAATTTGTCAAACAACTATGACCAGAGGAAGCCGAGGTGAAAATGCGGTATGTGGTATTGGATACACTTCTTGTTAAGCAAGTATTTTGACTGCCTATGCCCAGAACCAGAAAAGGGCAAAAGGTGACAAAAGCAATTCTCATCTGGATTTCAAAGATTACGTTGAAGTCGAGATCTTAGAAGCCTAACCACGTTGTATTTTCATCACATTAGAAACGTAAAAAGTATCTTAGCGCTAGTTACATGCCTGACAGCTGTGAGAGTCATGGCAAATCATATCGCAAGTGTATGTGTTTTCCTGTAACAGTCATGGATACAGGCAACATCTCTAATCTTTTAGGAACACCAGATATATGGAGACAACAAAGGGTTTGGAGCACAAAGATGTTACAAGTCATTTGTCTTGGATAATGCCCTGACTACTGAATAATGAAATTAGAAAGTTGGAACAAAACATGTTTATAATCATTGTAAATAAGTTTAATAAAAAGTGTGTGGATGCGCGGGTCATTATAAGTATTTCATATTTCGTATTGTGCATATTAGGTGGGAGGATTTGATGAGGTTGAGATGTTTTCAATAGCATAGTGTTACATAGCCTTGTATGCACTGATTGTAATTGTGCCGGTAGTCCATTTAGTTTTTGTGGGATGGGGGTCAGCTTATTTCATGATGTTGCATTTGATGAGGTAGGCCTACAGTAGGTTTTTCACATTGGCAGGGCTGTGGAGAGTGTTTTAGATTTTTAGTTATTTAAAGCAGCTTTTTCACCACTAGATGTCTGATAATCCTATATATATATATATATGTCCATCCTATCGGTCGGTTATATTGTCATCAACTAATATAATTATTGTTGGAGTTGTTGTGTTGAAGTTGGCCAATATACAGGATTAGTGTAGGGTGGCAGGGTGTAATGTAGTAGAAAGCACTATAAAGTTAAGGCATGGCAACTGATATTTGTTCTAAGAAGAGTACCTAAGAGGGTAAGAGGAAAAAAGCTTTTTTAGTGTTTAGTGTTGAGTGATCGTCTTGAATGATTATTAGGGACTCGACGTGTTATGTCTTTTTACAACGGCAATTTGAAAGTCTTCAAAGTGCTCTTACATGATGGCCATCAGCTGGCCTATAAAGGTTACTACTACAGGCACATGCACAGTTCAACAAGGACCTAATGAAAATCCTCCAGTCTCTTAGTGACTTCCGCAGATCCAGAGGGCTCTAGATGGAGACGTTCGCCCTGCTGACAAGCAGAAAAAGGCGCATCACTTCTAGTCTCAATGTCACAAATATGAGCCTTGTTTAAGCTTGTTTAAGAGTAAAAAAGCAATTTGAACACCCATTGTCTCATAGCCAGCTGTATAAGAATCAGCAATCCCTCCATTCTCTGCACCAGCTACTGTTCAAGCAGTGGTGCAGATGACGGTAACTTTGGCAGCCCGATGTTGTATTCCCTCATTGTTCTACGCAATGTGAATCTAACTATTAATCATTCATGACGCCACAGACTGTGAAATGTTATTGATGGCTTTCTCTATAGATAATGAGCTGTGTGATAACCTGATTATTCAGACATCATGACGAAGGCTTAGTACGTTCTTCAACGACAAGTACAATCCAGGGTGCACGATTTATGGGTTACAAAAATGGTGTTTTAAAACCCAGACACCTTTACAAGGAAGCATCTATATTTAATGATAACGTTTCATCTTCTTTGCCTACGTTTTGGGTGAGACAGGACATTCCTTCATCATCTCCTGCTACCTCGGCTTCCCTACCTTGACTAAAGCTGCATTTGCTTTTTCCATCTTAACACTACTTTGTACTCACTTTGAACAGACCTCATCACAACTCAATCCTATACATCAAAGACCAGCCCCCCCCACCCCCACCCCTCTCCCCGACCATCTTTCCTCTGCTTTCTTGATGTTATTCAAACCAGCATAGGTTTACTAAATTCACACTTTGTAAATGCCCAGAAAGTTCCTGTCAGTTCTACGATATCAGCTAACTTCTACCGTGACTTGTATCTATCGCTGCCTTGGAGGCGCTAACCATCTACTGTACCATTCCTTGTGATTTCCAGTGATTTCTCTGAATATTTGGGGATCTACTGAGCTAGGTTAAGTAAGATTTCATCAAAAGTGAATTATCAAAAACTGTTCACAAACAGCAATGTGCATTTCATCTAAACACCAGTTAGCATGGTTGGTAGGAACGGTTGACATATTACAGTGAGATAAACAAACTGGATAGCGTGTTGCAACTTGAAAAAGTAATCTTCATCACGTCATGGAAACAGAGCAGATGAAATAAACCAATTATCTAATAAAAATAAAAGGTTTGCACCTTACATTTCAGTAACATAATGTACGTATGTAGGACATTGTTCTGCTAATGATGTCTGAAATGGGTTTGATAAGCAAATTTAATATTCCCTTGAAACTGCATCAAAGCACTCAATCACAAATAATGAATCTTGACGACCTTGAATGAAGTTTCAAAATATAATCATATTACAAAATAAGAGCCGCATGGGCTGTTTATTTATGTTCAACAAACTCTTTGACGTCACGATTCTATTCAAAGTTAATGTTACAAAAAACAACTGACAGAAATAAGTGACGTACTGACTCCTAACTGCATTCACTGCAAGGGACCCTCTTAGTGTTTACCATAAATTAAGGAGTGTCTCCACTATGGCTGAAAGAGAGGATCTCTACTGGTGCAGTCCTGGAGGCCAACACACAACACCCGGGTTTCAACATCACTGTTTATCCATTCTGACCTGCAGCGATTAGAGCGTGCAGCAGATCAGAGGATGGGTCAGGCTTCCCATCACTCTGCCTCTGTTTGGGAAATCACTGACATTTGATCCAGGCCAGCCCCAGAGGAATGCTGCTCCCGCAGATATATTACAGGCATGGAGGTTGCCAGACTGGCTTCTGGCATGGGAGCCCTGTTTGGGCCCGGGTAGGCTGATCTGGGAAGGGGTCAGATGGTGGCTTACACCGGGGTTGCTAAATGATCGTGGGTAACGTCTGCTGTTTGGGGTGGGGAGGAATAATGGTCAACTGGGGATACAGAGGCAGTGGAGTTCATACACTATTGATTTCTCCCGATCAAAAGAAAGCCCAGCAGAGTTTGCTCCTCTTGGTGAGAGACTTACATATTGTACATGCTTGCTTCTTTAGATAAAAAGGATGGGAATTCTTTTTGAGATAGGTATTTCTTTCATTTTCAAAGAGACGCAGATGACTCGCATTTCATCTCTAAATACCATTTTGAAATCCCTTGAAAATCAGGATGCTCCTCAGAAACAACATAAAAGAGCTGCTAAAAGGGATTTTTAGTGGAATAAATTAGAGATGTATCGATTTACTTCCTAAATCACGTGCTGCGATCACCTGACTTCCCCCAGACCACAGAGTACCACTTGGGCTTTGTTTATTCAGATGGAGGGAGCAGAGGCACCAAAAGGCATGGATTATAAGGAAAAATCATCAGCAGGGGCCTTTGATGTCTAAATGAGGCATGTGCAACCCAGACCCTGCTCTTTACCTCACTACCCCACCCCCCAAAACACACACACACACATAACACACGCACGGACACATAAACCCATGCACACACATGGGGCACATGTATACAAACACGTGCACACATGCATTCATGCACACACACACACACACACTTATACTATTCTCCAGCTGCAAACAAAGATCCCAAAGAGATTTCTGATGTCAGACTTGAAGAGGAGTTCCAGAACTTTCCAGGACTCCTGAGATTTATTACCAATGTCTTCATTTGGGACATCATCGTTAAATAGTTACTCATGTGCTTTGAATTATAAGACACGCTGGTCAAATCACAAGGCTCTGCAGACAATGCCGCAAAGGGCAGCCCCTGCATCTGTTTTCACTAATGCAGGCAGAGGATGTCGTTACTTACAACCAATTTTTCACACCGAAATCAATCATTTCCTCCTGGCAGCAGATTTGGAACTTTGACTCGTAAAGAAATCTTTGCGTGGACAAACTATCTGTAAACTTTGTGGAAGTCAATCATTTGTCAGACATGTGATACATATAGTGTATCGGTGTGACCCAACACGATGAGTCAATGGAAGTAGCGGGGAAAAGAGCAATGTGCCACAGGAAAACCAGCCCAATGCAAATGAATGCCGTTGAGAAATATTGTACATGAGCTTTTCTCTGAACATGAGCACCAATTAGCTGGATTCCTATTGGGCCTATTAAATAAAATGATTTAAATACAATACGGTGACAACAACGATAACAACAACCACCACTGCAAAGCACGAAGGTCTTGTGCATGGAAAAGTTTGCTGAACTACATCAAATGACTCAATACACTTGTGCGATACTACAGAGAAGTTACAGTATCATCCTCTACCTTGATATGTCTG
This sequence comes from Monocentris japonica, assembly GCA_900323365.1. Taxonomy (NCBI): domain Eukaryota; kingdom Metazoa; phylum Chordata; class Actinopteri; order Trachichthyiformes; family Monocentridae; genus Monocentris; species Monocentris japonica. Next base: position 26,851 of record OOFE01049450.1, read on the forward strand.
AGGAGATTATTCTGTTGAAATTGTGATGATGAGTAGTTTGGAAGTACATCCTGTTAACTACTCCCACTGACATTAAGAGGATTACGTAGGTAGCGGCAGACAGAGGCAACTCCTTCCGTTAAGTTGAGTCTTTCCTATCCCTTCCAAATCTCTGCTGCCGCGACGTCGAGCCTGTAATTTGCCTAAAACTGAAGGCATCCGGTTGAGGCGCTCTGATACGCGGAGACAGACAGATAAATCAAAAGGCTGAGAGACAGCAAGAGGGAGGGAGAGTATTTGTCTAGAGAACACGGAGAGGGTGGATCATTTGTCTGGCAGATGTATGTTGATATGGTGTTGCTGCTGCTGCTGCTGGTGGTGGTGGCAGAGCCTGGCTGCTGGTATTGGGAGGACATGCGGGCAAAGTGATGTCAAGAGTTGTTGGTAATGAGGGAGCTGGATGCTAGGAAAGTTGACATGGATCAGCGAGTGTGGGTTTGACCTCAGCGTGGGTAACACTGTGTCCTAATAAATCCATTGAACTCTCCCAGCTGTGGCTAAAAAGTGCCGAATGAGCTCAGGGCGCCGAGCAAAATCGATTCTTATTGACTGTAGCGCACTATAGACTGAGGGAACATAACTATAACCAACAAGTCAGCAGTGACTCAAACTATTCTTCACCTCGCTTTCATTTCCCTCTTTCTTCTCCTCGCCGCGTCTCTTCAAACGCCCAGGTAAACTATCTTCCAAGACGCAGGGGTAATTGGTCTCTGTGCTGTGACTCCACTTTATCACTGCCTCTCTCTTGACATGTATGTTTACCACAACTATAATCTTCAAAAAGCCTGTTAACATAAGTAGCTCAGCTTTCATAAACCATAAAGTCAGCTCTGACTGATCCTCGGCACCATCCTGTTTACCACGCTGAGGCGCATAAGCAGCACTCTGATCATATCGGCTGCTTGCTAGCGAAAGGCTTTCTCTCGGCACACGCCTCTTACGTGACTCATTTCAAATCGTATTCATATTGTATTAATATACGGGCTCGGAAGGCAGGTGGAGAGAGGTGACATAGTCTAAGTGTTTGGCTTACATGACTACCCTGTGTATGGAGAACTTTTGCAGCGACAGAACATGGGAAATCAAAAGGCTGGAGCTTCAGACATCTGAGAGCGCTTGGAGTACAAAGTGCTTTAATGCTCTCTTCCCACCATAAAATGCAGCACTGCGGGTATTTGGCTACATATTGAGAAAGGTCCCCTAGCCTGGTGTCAAATATATACTGAAACAGACATCTCTCCAACTGAGGGGCATCTCTGCCTGGTCTGCTTTGTTTCATACATTAAAGGAAAAAGGGGCACTGGGCTGGTCTACTGCAACACTGGGCTTAGTCAAATCACTTAGAAAGGGCCCAATGTCCACCAAAAACAGAGAGAGCTTCCGGGTCATGCCCTAGTGCTCTGGCATTAATGGGAGTAGGGTGCAGAGTGTGTGTGAATGTGTCTGGGGGTGGAATGGGAGGGGGGGTAATTTAATTTCCATGGCTAATTTTCTGTTTTTCTCCGTCGGTGTCCTGAAACACTCCAGGTCGAACTCCAGCCCCAGGACTGAAGCGATCACCATAGGCGACAGCAGGATGAGACACAGGAAGGAGCCTGGGCTCCAAACATCTGGCAGGGCAAGGCTTCCATGACTTGCTCAACCTCAGGATAAAAAAAAGGCCCTCAGATCTGCAGGGATCAAAGTGTGCCCTGGGTGCCTGAGCCACCGTGGCCTCCCTCAACATATTCAAATGGGGTTTCCTGAAAGCAATCGGAGCCACAAGCAGACCTCAGAACATAAACGAGGCAGGAAAAGGAACGATGATGAATACCTGAAAATCTGTGTGCCCTCCACACAAAATAACTAAAGCATTAGTGAAGCCCACAGCTTAAGGAGAAGAGGATGTTTTTTTTGTCAGAACATTAAAGTGGAATATAAATGAACTTTCAGGTTTTAAATGTGTTATTCAAACGCCTAAGGACAATTTAGTCAATATAGTGAACTTTCAATTTCTCTGATAACAAAAAAATAGCCTGACTTGTCCCTTAATGTGGAAGAAATTATGTCTTAATCATTGTACCTTAACCTTTCTGATTAATATGATTGTGTCTCTCGTGCTAGTGTGAGGTGATCCTAACTGCTGCACTATCATCATGAGATGTATCTATATGAATGAGGTACTTATGTGTGATCTATCTACATGAATGTATTGCTTGTGTGATGAGAGAAACCTTTAACACCTTTAACCTCAAGAAACCTTTAACACAGTACATATTGTTCAGTCTAGGTTGAAAATAACCTTGCAGATGTTTCGAAACTACCCCCCTCCTGTCTTTCCCTCTTTATAATCACTGTTCAGATAGTTCTCTGGCAGAGATCTGCGTACCCTACCCTGTGTGTGTATAGCTCTCCTGAGCTCAGCTTCAAAAAATATACTCAAGTAATACATGACTCGAGGACTCTTTGTCGCAGTGTGTTTGTCAATATGAGTACAAAAGGTAAAGGGGCTGCAGGGAGGTAGACGTCACCACGCCTCTCACCTGTGTGTCTGTGTACGTATTAATGCTGTAGAGGGGTCTTCGGAGCTCATATTCCTCTTTCACATTCTGCTGCCGGCTCCTCCAAGCCTCTGTTTCTCCCATCATCCTCTCCGGGTCCGCCTCCGCCACCACGGCAACCTAAAATAAATAGGAAAAAAACATTTAATCTAGCGACTACATGCAATTGTATTCTTACTCACTGCCAAAAGGTGGCAGTGATGCCTCATCTCGGATAAGAGTTTTTTTTTTTTTTTTTTTTTTTTTCCCCCCCAGTGGGCCATTTTAACTGACAGACCCAATCAGTGGGGCTGATAGGATGAAGGGCAGGTAATGATCCACCTGATTTCTGAGAGCCTCCAGACGGTTCCGTCGCTCTTCTTCCTCTCTCTGGCGCTCTAGATCCAGCGCCTCTCTTTCCTCCCTGCGCCGCTGCAGCATCTCCTTCCGAAAGTGCACCCTGAGGGGAGCGCAGAGGGTAAGGATATCAGACCTAACAGCCCTTCTTTTCCTCTGCCACCGCCATTACCTATCTCTCCTGACACAGCAGGCCCCCCGGGGGGCTGTGGAGGTTTTTATGAAGAGGTTTTATCTCTCACTCAGACCCCCTTGAGCCCCCCTTCTCCACACCAGCCTGAGCTCGGTCTCTGGTGTCAATATCAGTGTCAATACCATCAACTGGTATCAATGCCACTCTGTGTGGGTGTCTGGGGACAATCAAATCATACCAAACGCGGATGTTTCAAAGGCAGAATCCTCTCTTTCTTTAATTTTCATAAGTCACCAGTCATCAACTACATTAAAGTAATAATCTGTGACTTCACTATATAAATTAATGTCTGTTTTGCTGATCTCACCAAGTAATATAACAATAGTGATTAAACCTATATCTAGTTCATGAAAGTTGATATGGAATGTGGATGCTTTTCAACACCTGAACTATATGCATCAATCTATTTGGCCCCTGGTCGACATTGACATATATGGCCTGCACTACATACGGCGAACTATAGGGGCCCTGGCTGAACAAGGATATTGAACTATCTGATTGCACTAGATACACAGAACTATATGGCCCGCACTATATTTTGTCCTGGCATCTATTGCACGCCCAGCCCTCCTGGTGGGAGGAGCCTCTTTGAATTGCCCTGCCTAACTCCCTGGGAGTTTTTCCTCGTCTCCATAGAGGCTTTAGGCTGTGTGGTGCCGGCCAGGTTAGGCTACCGTAGGCAGATTATGAAGGCTTGCTTTGTTAAATCCTTTAGTCCTCTTCAACCTGTCTCTGTTTTCATGTGCCTTTGTTCTGATGGTATTCTGTAACATCTTAATTGTCATAATGGATTGATTTCCAGCTGACCCAGTTAGGCCTGAAAAGTCCTTTGAGGTTTGTTGGTGATAAAGGCCTATAGAAATGAACGTGTCCTGACCTGACTTTTACAGTTGCTACATTTGCTGTTCTAAACACCCTGTAAAGGGTAGGTTTTTATGGGGAACAATCCACTGCCACACAGAAAGTGATGCATCTCACGTTACCGGAAGCGGCAAAAGCAGTTTGTTTGGAATGGATAGAAGAAGAACTGGGAAGTTAGCACGAGCAGCGATAGCCACCATGGCCGAACAGACAAAGAAAAGAGCGCCACTTACAGAAACTCATCAACAGAAAATCAAATCTAAAAATGTCACCACAAAAACAAAACACAACAACAATGACCTTTTAAAATTCAATACCTCATCAAACCCACAAGCCAAACAGCATTCTCCTTTAGCAACCTTGATGAAAAAAAACTCAAGGTCCCATGATGCAACACTCACCTCTCCTTATCTCGCCTAGCCTGCTCTTCCATGATGCTCCTCAACTGGTCAAGTCTCTCTTGATCCCTCCTCTCCAGCACCTCCCTCCTCCTCTGCTGCTTTAAGTAAAACTGCCTCACCTGAGGAAAAACAAAGATTTCCAAACAATAACTACGAAAAGAAGAGCAGTAACACTCGTGGTATTTTGACTCCCGAGGAACTCTAAAGATCTTCATGTCCTATTGATTCTGACAGTGCGGAAATCAGATAAGTGTAAATAGAGAGAATGAGATGATATTTCAATGTCTGCCGGAACATTGTGCGAGATTATATGGAATCCAATGCAGCCTAAATGCTCTCATTAATCAGAGATTGTCTCAGGTCGCCCATGCTCTCCTGGCAGAACCCTAAGGAGAGTGTTAAACACACACACACACACACACACACACACACACACAAACACG